>JARYHS010010332.1:0-49993 GCA_031002005.1 Vandiemenella viatica
AAGACTTTCAGTTTGATCCGAATTTTCAATTTTCCTGGCAACGTTTCCAATTTTTCATTAACTAAAAACCATATTCGGACTATTACGAACATTTAAAAAAAAAATAGCCAAATCGGTCCATAGAAAAAAGTACTTTCAGTTTTTCCAGAATTTTACAGGCAACTTTTCCAATTTTTCTTTCTTTAAAAACCTTATTCGGACTATAATGAACATTTTTTAAAAAAATGGCCAAATTGATTCATAGAAAAAAAAGACTTTCAGTTTTATCCAATTTTTCCAATTTTCCGTTCAACTTTCTCAACTTTTCATTAACTAAAAACCGTATTCGGACTATTAGGAACATTTTAAAAAATTAGCCAAGTCGGTCCATAGAAAAAAAGTAGTTTCAGTTTTTCATAATTTTCAAAGTTTCCGGACAACTTTTCCCATTTTTTCCATTTTCATGCATTGTCATACATTTAATAAAAACATTTTAAAATAACAAGCGATCTAAACGAAACAGTGGTGTGTGTCATTTACTCGAAATACGTTGCATTCTTCCTCAATTAACATACTGATTTTGTAAGACTACAATCTGCCAAACCACAAGTGAAGATACATGATCGTTATTTCATCATGAAACTTTGCTCTGTGATTTACAATCAATATGCATCTCCTACCTATAAGCTTATGTTGCAATATGCTTGCGAAAGCCAGGTTATGACATTGACGTACCAACATCATCTTTTGAAAATGTAATTAGCGTGGCTTTTGATACTGGACTGCGCAAATGCGAAAGTGATTTGGAATGTGATAACATGGCTTTAGTGAGGTGTGCACATTATTCTCTTCCACTTTGTTTTAATCACTTCATCGAAATCCCGAATTTGCACTAATATAAGCACTATCAGGTGTGTGGTACTGATGTATATCCGTGTTTTGCGCTATATTAAGTACTTTAAGCAGAGTTTTTGGCACTTTTGATTGAAAATGTAACTATACAATGACATCATTGAATTACATATAACTTCCTTCATATGGTATTGATATCTTGTTACTTTGTTTTTCTCTATTAAAATGTTACTTGTGGTAGAATGCAACGTTTTGCATAGAAATGACAAACACAACTGTTTTGTTTATGATCGCTTATTATTCTAAGCATTTTTTCGTACGTTTTTGAGTGTTCGAGGTCAAAGATGTCCCTTGTTAGTATTACTTGGCAGTACGTTTAAAATGCATGACGTGGCAGTAAAGCGATAGCTCCAAATTTGACCAGGCCAACCATTAGTAAAGCTCACGGAATGCAGCCAACCCCAAAAATTGTTGGGAAGAAGAAGATACTGATTTCTGTCACAACACTTAAAATTTCTGCAGGCACTCTCCGTTAGAAAATAACTCCTGCACAGGCGTATAAGTAGATATGTTGTATTTCTTTCAGATAAAGGCCTCTTTCCGAATTTCTTCAAGGTATTTGTATTTGGAATGTAAGAGTTGCACAAAGCGGCGTTTCTTTGTGCAATCGGAAATGTTATTGTTTTTTAGTATAGTTTGGTTGACACTTATATATAATTAATCAGCACCGATGGCTCTAGCTGTATGTAAGCAAAAAGGTGCAAAAAGATCGAACAATATAGAAACCAGTGGAATAGTGACCTTCGCAAAAATTCAGGAAGCCACCAACAAATCGGGTTCTATGGAAGTGCTATTCTCGACCAGCATGTAACTGATTCTGTCACGTTCGTAAGTAGAGTGTACTTTGATAATGTTAGCAAATAATTGAATTTTTATCAAAAACGCCAAGAACCCTTACACAAAGGCAAAACGCTTCGGAGATTTAACAACTTTAAAAACATTAATTAACAGACGGTGTTCTCTTTACAAACAATCAGCAATCTACTGCGTAGGAATTACCAACAATCAATTTACAACGATTTGAATATCCTTTTCTTGAGCATCTCTATTCAATATGACAGTATTTCCTCAAGTTGAAACATTCTTCAAGGTTTTGCTCTGTTCAGTTCCTCAAATCATAAAAACTGTATTCACTAAAACGATAACACTTTTGATCGATTAAATGGCTAACATACAAAATTGACAAAACAGTAGAATACTTTAACCATGATAATTTATAAATTTCATTGAAATACGCTGAGAGAAACTATTTACACTCACGAATGATTTGTTGTAACCTGATTTCAGTTTATTCAATTTTTCTCAAAATCGGTGATATAAATGTTACGATCAGCCGTGACATCTAGGTAGGACTAAATTAAACATATCACTGGAAAGTAGCTTCTACTCTCACTATAGTTCGTTCAGTTAACAGGGGCGGCTCAAGGTCAGACTACTCCATCCGTGACCCCTACATGTGAAGGGAAAGTTTTCTCGGCCTAAATGGACAGAGCGGTCAGCTCGGAGAGAGAGGTAGGTAGGGTGAGGAGCGGGGCCAAGGGAACATGACCTTGGCCGCCAGTTCGTAGTGAACAGGGTACAACAGAAGCAGGAGATCTGCTCACATGGAGAACGATAGTGCATTAATGTAAGTATGTCATACAAAAACAGATCGAAAGTAACTGAGCAGGACAGGATTGAGTATTTGATCGAGTAGTAAAATCAATTAACATAAGAAACACTTTTATCAAACTCATACTGAATTATTGTTGTAAATAGGGGATAAAATGTTTTTCCCGCTATGAACCGCAGTTATCGAGGTAACTTGATAACAAGACAGCTATCACGCTCAGTAAAAAGTTATTTATTACAGAAAAATAAGAAAGAACGAAACAGAGGACTTCTTAAATTTAACGTTAATTAAAAGGGATAATTCACAAAGATATTCAATAAGATTTAGATTTTTATTTCTCGGTTAAATGTTTGGGTAAATTGCAAACTGATTTCTCTTGTTGCGCTTTTCGGTCAGAAAGCACACCCAGTGTAATGGAAAAATTGGTATTGTAGAAAAAAGTCTCACGGAAACTCAGAGAGTGAGCTACGAATTGTTCATTTTATGCAATTAAAATTTGTAAACAGGCTGCGTCTCTCTTAAGTGCTACTGGATCAATTGGAGTGGGTTTTCACACTTCGAAAGAGTATGATATAGTTTTAATTCTGTGGTATATTTTATGACTCTTGACCAGGAAATGTAGCAAGGAAAGATAATTCGTTGGTACCGAGAACAATTAGGGGCCACAGATGAACATATCTTAGTGAAACATCGATCAAAGGTAACGCTACAATGCAGAAAAACAATCCACCCGATGAATTCTTGTTTTTTTTTAATTTTTTTGCTATATACGTTTGGTTACTTGTTTCTTCAGTTTCTGAAGTTTAAAAATGCTAAAATACACGAAGAAATGTTAATCAGACCTTTATATAAAAAATTAACACTGTAATAAGAGTAACAAAAGGGCGAGTTTTAATTTTCGGCTAAGGTTACAGAGACACTACATTACAAATATTTATGCTTTGGTTCCAGTAGAAAAACAAAAAGGAAAAGCATTGCCATTCACACCAATTTCTACTCAGGCGAAGCATCGTGAAAATACTAGTATATTATCAATTAATGTTCATCCGCATCTTAATTAGCATTATTTAATGCTGCAGTAAACTTCACTGTGTTGCTTACTATAATCTTTCTTGGTCTTTGAAGAAAAAGAAATAACAGGCACACCCAAATGTAGGTCTCTGCTTTCCAGAAGAGTAATCAAGTTGCTACTTGGAAGCAAGGTAGGCAGTGCGGAGAACAAATGTTTTGCTAAGCGCGAGGTCTTGGAAGCCTTCAATCTAAATAAAATGAGTTCCAAGACCGACTCTTCCCAAAATAGACACAAAATCCATACTCAGCCTCACCATCACCTCAGAAGCACGTGAAACAACACAAACTGTCTCTTCAAAACGGATTCTGATAGTATTAGAGGTGTGACATATTTAGTTTAGTAAGTAATTTGACAAAGGACCTAGAATGGGATTCATTGGAAGACAAAAGGAGGGTGAAGAGAGTAAAATGCTTATATTGGCGATGAGGCATGGTAAGATATTGGCGGGGGAATTAGCAGAGGTGCATGGAAAGGAAGAGATGACCATGACCACAAGCTGGCAGTAGATTTCAGGCGTAAGGGTGTAGGAAGACTTTCTTTCGTAGGGAATAGTGTCAGGGATTGGAATAAATTACCAAGGAAGATGAATAATTTACCAAAAACACTGAAAGAATTGAAAGTTCGAATTAGTATATGGATAAAGTAGGTGGGAAGAGGAAAGGGGAACAATGGGTGTGTAAGGAAATTACACCGGAATTAAATTAAATGGAATTGAAGTATCTATGTTCTTATTTTGAAAACTGCTGTTCGAGAAAGCTTGTAACTATTCATATTGTTTAACCTGACAGTTGGCTAATAACAGCGACCGGAAATAGAATTGTGTTTTAAATGTCGCACCGTGGGTTAGCGGATAATGAAGAAAATCATTGCTTCAAACGTTTTGCAATTTGCTGTGTATTGCGTCTCGGGATGACATGTCATTTGTCAAACAGCAATAATAATCACTGGGAGAAGAAGTAGATAGTGCAGTATGCCCTTCGTGTATGTATGCAGAAACTGGCGTCTCTCCAGTTCTTCCAACAGGGTGTGCAATCTTACAGCGATCTTACCACTCGATCGAGTCACAAAGAAACAAATTCAGTAGTGACCTCCTTCTATGTAAACATTCGATACTTATATTCACAAAGGCGAAAGTCGT
The DNA here is from genome assembly GCA_031002005.1 of Vandiemenella viatica. Classification (NCBI taxonomy): domain Eukaryota; kingdom Metazoa; phylum Arthropoda; class Insecta; order Orthoptera; family Morabidae; genus Vandiemenella; species Vandiemenella viatica. The sequence continues at coordinate 4,714 of JARYHS010010332.1, forward strand.
TAATGTGCTGTGTTGCAGAAATAACACACAACATTATGGACTAAATCAACCTCTTTGTTGATGGCGCTCATAATCATGATCTAGTGTGCAGTCTAGTTATTATGGACGATGCTACTGCTCCAACAGCAACTTTCTGCTATACTAAGGTTGTTTACTGCTGTCTTTCACAGCGTTGCTGTATACGTTTGTAGTTTGTTGAATGCCTGTTGTGTAATGGTGGCATTCCAAGGCTCGTGGTTTTGTAGGCCGCGCCATGTAGACGAATTGTACGGATCAGCACGCGCCACAGGGTAGCACTCGCCACCTCCCCACCACCTTGCCTAGTGTCGTTTCAGCTACCCGGGCGTTTGATGTTTACTGACTGAGTGACGGATAGAGGTGCGCCATCCCTGCCAGCAGAGGCGGCGTCCTTCCCATGGCCCGCTGTTGACAGCTGGACCGGACGGCCGGCAAATGCACGGAACGTGGGAAGTCACCTTAAGTAAGAGAGATGCGAGGGACACTGAAACGCCTATGCCAGCAGGTTTGCTCTTGCAGACGACGCCTCCAGGATTAACTTCTCGCTCTCACTAACGAATCAACAGTAATGTATGATCTCACTCCTAATGCAATGCGAAATGTAGGACTATAACCAGGGGATTGATCCGCAATTTGTAGCCTCTCCTACCTTGCTATCGCCCGTTCAGTTAGCAGAAGCGGCTCAAAGTCAGGAGGTGAGGAGTGGGACCAGCGGAACATGACCTTGAGTCGACAGTTCGGAGTGAACAGAGTATAGCCGATTGTCGGATAGTGAAAATTTCTGCCACCTACAAAACTCGAACCAGAACCTTCGGGTCGAGCGTCAGGCAAAAGTGTTCCGCCTTAGAAGGAAAGAGGCGGGTACTGAGCGAGCACGACTGCCATCAACCAAATCAGTCATCGGTCACACTTACAGCACAGCGTCTGCACCTCTTCAATAGTCTATTCGTAGGGTCTACACAAATAATTCTGAGTAGGCCGCTCGTGACACTGTATCCTCATAGACTTTTGGGAGCCATCGGATTTGGTAAAAACTGAATATATTTTCAAGCGTCTCCTTCCTCATGCCCATGTTGAATGGGCCTTAGTTTCTGAGATATTCGCATGCAAAAATCCCCATGCACTTTAAATCCTAGAGACCTTGAATTATATAAGCGCTCCACTAGTCGATACATTAGGAATTCATTTTTCCATTTTCGAAGCCTCTGAACAGACTATGTGATAACTATGCATTCTGAGCTTTGTATATTATAGTTGCTGATAAATTGTATGTATATATGTTTTAAAAAAACATCGTCTGCATTGGCCGTTATAGTCGATACCCCGAATTTGATACTCTCCTAAATTCGGTACATTTTGTACCTGTAGTCGACATCCTTTCAATAACCCTAAAATAACATCAGCGTTAGAAAAGAACAGAAGTTGATCATGGGAGGTGGAAAGTTAACAGAAGGGGCTGGCAAAAGTGAAAGCAATTCCAGACTCAGATGGGATCCCATGGGTGTCATTCTAGGCCCCACTAATCATGAACTCCTGGGGGATGCTGTAGACTCAGGGAAGAAACTCTACACCAAATCCCTTCATAAAAAATAAAAATAATAAAAATGCGTCGGATAGTGTAATGATATCCCTCTGCACTATTTGCAAGCTTTACATTAAGTAATTAGCAAATGATGTATCTAATTATCTGCCTATGACATAGTGTACGTAACTACAGGCTACTACGACACCGTATGTGCCGAAGACCGACACCACGTGATAATTCTAGGTTCCAACCCCGCACCGAAGCGAATAAGATATTAATTGTTGTGAAAGGCACGGAAGGTTCATTTATCTCATGTTTTTGTGAAGCTCAGTTTTTAGAGAAGAACATTAGTCGATTTAAGAAACACGCAAGAATTTATGAACCTGTATTCAACAAAGTGGCTGTCCATAATAAAAATATTCTTAACGCAAGCATACCCATATTTCATCACGATCGCTTTTGCATAACACTCAAACTGACGTTAGCTGATTCCGCAGATCACTCCAGGTGAATGCCAGGATACTTCCTTCAAAAGCCAATGGCCGAATTCCTTTCCGTCCCTAGCCCCTGTCCGATAATGACCTCGACGTCGATGAGGCGTAAAGTCATAGGGGGGGTGGAAAGTTTCACTAGAAAGACATGGGCTGCTGAGTATGGTAAGCTTGTGCTCTAAAAGAACTGTTCACCATCGACATTCGAGACACATCTCCGAGTTCTTGGACCATTTCGGATTGACGAATAAAAATGACAGTGTTGCTGGTTTTGTGCACGGTTTTCTGGATGATTGTATTTCCTTAAATTCGAACTTGATACAATTTCATGTGGGCTATAAGTGCACACTCAATAATACCTTACCTTACCTTACGCATAAGGGAACGGTAGCGAGGCACAGTAAGCAAGGTTCAAAGCTAATATTCCCGGAACTCGGTTTTGAGTCTGGTAACCGTAAATTATTATTTTTCAACAAATCATAATGTTTCAGTTTCTTAGGCTTTTGAACATTTTAACTCAGAAATTTTCAATCGCGTACGATTTTAGTTCTTGCTGCTCTCAAAACGCTTATAACTTAAAATTCGGAAAAGCCATGGGAGTGAAAATGATTGTAGGGTGTTTAGTGCCTGGGTGCAGGATTTTTTAAAAGATAATCGTGATAAGTATGAAATAAAAACTGGCAAACCAAGAAAATATATTATTTTTTTTTTACTCTTCCACGATTTGTCCGAATATTTGGCGAAAAACCGTAAAAAATAAATTTCTCCTTTGTTTCTGGAACTACTGATTGGAAAGTCCTTTAATAATTTTCAACGATGCAAAGCCGACTTAACTTTATAGAAAACTGTGGCAATTTTTCTGGAATATATGGTTTTCGCAAAATAACAGGTATAGCAGTCTTCAGTACATAATTGTATCTACGAAAAATCGTATATATCATTCCATGGAGAATTTTATGAATCGAATAATAAATATGCCGTGAAGAACCTTCCCGTGTGGCTGGAGACACCAGGTTCAAGCCTCGAACCCCGAGTACTGTCTGTACCATTTTTTAAAACTGCTTAACGTCTCTTAACGGCGAGGTCTTTAGAGACGGGGAAGGATGGGGGGCAAGGAATGGAAAGGAAATCGGCCATGGCCTTTTGAATGAAGCATCCCGGCATTCGCCTGGATTGATTTGGGAAGCCATGGAAAACCCAAATCTGGGTGCCTGTACCAGTCACCTAGGAGAATGCTGGGACGTTTATATATCTTAGCCTCAGGAACTAAACATTTAACAAACAAAATTACAGGTATCATGGAAAACATAAGTAACACGAATCGTAGACAGATGGTAATACTTACATTTCCCCCACTGTGCCAGAAAACAACTATTCCTGTTCGTAACTACCCAGAAACATTACAAGCAAATTACTTAAGGCTTTGGCTCATCCGATAGGGTCCATTAGGAAATGATAATAATAAATAATATGCCGTGATAATACTTTCTGATTTAAAACAAAATCTAATTCATACTATTACTTTTCAGCCGATTAAGTTTTGATATTTTATTTATACATACTGTTTGAAAGACAATTTTGAAACGAATAATATACTCAATTTTATTGATTTTTACAGTTTTTTAGAAAGTAATTTATTTAGGTAGCTCAATTCAATACCAAATCTGTTACGGAACTTCAGTGGGCGTGTGTAAGTCACACTCAACGTATTCCTTTTTTCAACAGATAAAATGTTTTGTTAAAGCGTTTTCAGCATTACACGAATGCAACTGATCACTGTAGTGCAGTGACGGATAAATGAATTTTCCGAGACGGTTCAAAAACTTTTAAACTGAGGCCCCTGTTATTTTTACCGATCTTGAAACTGTGGCCATATTGTATTTCATGTCAAATGATTTTTTTCCCTCAGTTTACGCAACAAACGAGGGGGGTACGGTCTCTAAGGCGAGTTTCCGTGCATTAAACCGTCGTTTTCTCACCCGACCTATCGCGTCCTGTTACACTGGGGGAGATCCGGCTACTATAATTGACCATTTCAAGCTTTCTTTGGAAAACTCTGTCTCCCGTTCAATAGTATTTGGGTTCTAGTCATTTTAAAGCGGACAGTTTTCATGTCTGCCACCCAAAATCCAAACCACACAGCAGAAGAATTGCTGACTGGACCACGCTGTCCTGCTCTGTTACGCATTCAATCATTAGAGCGAGACGACCGGATCTCCAATCAGGATTTTACGTAAGCACCGCCTCCCCAGTGACAAATAAAAATTGCCAGTTTTTAAACCACTAGTACTCAAAAACTACGCAAGTATGTACAACGGGGTAGGCGGCGTTCGGCAATGTTTGAAATGAACACGTATATTAACCAAAATTAACGGCGAATTAGAGAGCATACCATGCTCATTTGTATTGTTTAGTATGAAATACAGTACTTCTGAAAATTTAAGACCAGTTCCAGATCGATAAAATAAATTTCTAAATATTGTGATCCTATGAAAAATAAGATGTCAAAGGACAAATTAAGAAGGGAGCGTCCATAAACTACGTGGTCCATTTTGGCCTCCCTTGAACCCCCCCCTTCTACCCCCACGTTGCCCGACGTGGTTTTTACATCTACCCCCTCCGCACCCCCCCACGTGTGGCCGTAGCCTTTTTCCCTATTAATTTCAGAAGACAAGACATTTTGTACTGTTTTCTCTTAATTGACTATCGTCAAAATTATTGCGTATATAATGATCATAACTGATATTTGTGCTACGTACTTTATACAACTATGAAATGTTGACACTAGCCACTCTTGCAAATGATAAATTATTGGTAAAACATCTTTCTCAGGTACAGTCTGAGATTCTTTTCTTTATGAGGTGTTACTAAAGACATTCTACATTTATTGCTCATCATTGTTCCTTAATTGATAAAATCATATCAAATGTTTTTCGAATCGTAATGTCGGTTAGTTGAAATGCACCTGCCGCGTGCAATCCTCGCACGTATGCGCAGTACAGTTAGTGTACAGCACATCTAAATTATGTACGGAGATAATTAAATGACAGAAATAAACATCCGCATGCTGTTGTGTACTCTGTACTATATTTTAACTGTGAAAAATAATATGAATGAAAAGGTACATTGCTTCGCTCCGAAACCCCCTCCCCCCACGTAGCTTTCTACTCAACTCCTCCCCCCCCACCCCACAAACCAAGCCACGTAGTTCATGGACGCTCCCAAAATTGAAGCAGAGCAAGTAGAACGCTGGTTGACGCAAACCCCTTTGGAAATACAGAGAGTTGTTAACTATACAGATTGAGCTAGAAAGCCGAGTAAGAGAAAACCATGGAGCGACGTTCTCAACGGGACCACTGGTGCGGGGTGCCAGTTACGGAAACAGATCTGCGAAGAGGAACGCAGTCGATCAGCCTCCGCTTTTTTACTTCTTTAAAGCTACCCCGAAACATGTGTTTTTTTTTAATACATGGCTTCACGCCTCGTCGACGTCGAGGTCATTAGAGGCGGGATGGGACTGGGGACAAGGAACGGGAAGGAATTAGGTCATGGTCTTTAGAAAGAAGCATCCCAGTATTCGCCTGGAGTGATTTGGGGAAACCCTCGGGAAACCCAAATCTGGATGTCCAGACGGGGATTAGAACCGAATGCGAGGCCAGAGCGTTAACCACTCATCCACCACACTCAATCCGAAACACGTGTTTTAGCAGTTATGTATTGAATAACAGGTTTTGTCGTATACCTAAATAAATATTTAGTAGTTTCTATTGCGTACCTAAGCAAAATGTTGAGTTATAAACAATGTTTGTTGTTTCGTTGGCTAATTGGCTAAAGAAAGACGTTTTCACATTAAAACTTGATGCATTAGCTCCGGCTACTGCCTCTTTTCAATTTTTTCCTCGAAGCTGAAGGTATATAACGGCTCTCCATGCCCATCAGCCTACCATTAAATGAGCACGAGGACGTGAACTACTGGAAGCAGATAGTGATCGCGGATCATGCACTCTAGCATCACGGACCAGAAAGGGAATTTGGAATTTCACTCAAGTATATCTTTATCAGTATGACGACAAAAGGAATGTTAATAAAAAAGGGGAGGTATTATTACCAACGGGTTATAATTGTCATAATATTTACATTTACAAATCCGGATAGTTCGAGAAAAGTCTATTATTTAGGTTTACCGCATCATCTACGGCTTACGTGAATATTGGGTTGATTTCCAATCTTCGCCTCATAAAGCATAGATTTTAAAAAACACAAATACGATTATCGAACTGGATGGCGACCCTAGCCAGCACGTTAACCCCTACGCTGAAAAAGTTGTGTGTACCTCCACATAGAAAGAGGCCTTTACGAGGGTTGTTCAATAAGTCAGAAAATCCGTGCGCAGTGTCGAAAACTATTTTTTATTAGTAAGCATCACTACTATCTAGATGACAGATAAAATCTCAGCTACCTCTGTCATTTGGTTTCATTGTTATTGTCGAATGAAGCAGACAATTGTTGTTCATTGAGAAAAATCGGAAAATCAGAGTTTCCAGCGGTGACTGAACACTTTTATTTAAAAGGCTTAAAACCGAAATAGAGCAAAGCTGAGCTGGAAGAAGTTCATGGAGGATCTGCTCCTGCGTTTTCAGCTGTTTACAATTTCGTAAATGAGTTTAAACTTAGCCTAACATCCACACAAAATGAGCAATGTTGGGGATGTCCAGTGAAGTGAGTACTCCCCAAAAAATTGCGCACATTCAAGATATGGTTTCAAGCGAGCAACGAATCAAGTTGCCACAGGCATGTCGCAAGGTACGTTATATTCAATTCTACACAAAAAATTAGGTGCGAAATAAATTTCGGCAAGATGGCTACAGCATTTGCTCTCATTGAAGAATAAGCGCAATGGAGTAGTGGACTTTGAGGCTGTTTTGGGGCTTTTCTGTGGCAACCCTAACCAGTTTCTGCATGGATACATAGCTGTGAATGAAATATGGATACACTACTACACTCCAGAAACTACGGAACAGTTTAAAGAGTACGTTTTTGAAGGCGAGCTTGCTTAGAAGAAGGAGAAGAAGATGGTGAAATTGGCCGCCGAGGTGATGGAGAGATGGCCACAGTTTTTAAGGATGCACACGGAATAATCTATATCCATTACTTGGAAACAAGGCAAACAATGACTGGAACTCGCTATGTGGCACCAGTTAGGTGAAGAAATCGATAAAAAAAATCCTCATTTGGAAAAGAAAAAATCCTCTTCCATCAGGTCAATGCACAGGTGCTCACTTTCACATTTTCTAAGGCCAAAATTATGGAATTAAAGTTCGAATTATTACATCATCCTCCACATTTGCCAGATTTGGCATCCAGTGACTTTTTCCTATTTCCATGGTTAAAAAAATGGCTCCGTGGACAACTGTTCATGACGAACAAGGAGGTCATCGCCCAAACAGTTGCCCACTTTGCAGAATTTATAAAAACCTACTTTTTGGAGGGCATAGACAAGTTAAAGAAGCATTTGGAAAAGTGTATTCAACTAAAAGGAGATTACACTGAAATAAAAAAAAATCTACAGAAAATTATTTGTTTTTACCTTTTTCTAAGGAATTATTGAACCACCCACGTATTACTAGAGTGCAAATGACTAAAGAACTTCTGGTGTATCAACGAAGCTTGTCAGCAGGTTCCAGAAATTGAACCGTAACTTTAATTAAATCTAGACATTTACAAATGTCTCAGATTTATCAACAAAATTATTCACTACATCCTTTCAGCATGGCGGAATTGGAAATACTGATAGAAAATAAGTACTGAGATTCTAGAACCAAAAACATCTGTCACACAATGTAAAGACTGCTTACTTCTTAATATGAAAGGGGGCTGGGTAGTACAAAAAAACTGTGAAGTTGGTTTACTAGCACTATTGAATGAAAAACGGTCTTCTTTTCCTACTGTAGAAAAAAAGAAATGTGTAATGTTCAAACGGACCATGAAAGAAAGAAGCATAAGCAGGCGGATGAACTACATAATATTCAAAATACGTCAGAAATCCAAGGTATTTGTAGCAAAAAATAAATAAAATAAAAAATAAGGAATGTGCACGGAAGTTCGTTAGGAAATACTTTAATTTAGTCGCCCCTAGAAGGAGCGAGGCCCGTAGCATTTGCTACCTCCTGCTACGTGGTTAATCCGGTACTGAATGAATTCCTTCCCGTCCGTTGCCTCCATTGTTTCCCGCCTCTAATGATTTCGACGTCAATGAGGCGTAAAGCCTTACGCACAAAAAAAATAGGAAGGAATCCTTAGATGTAATGAGTCACCTCCACGGTCATCTACAGTCACTATTGCGAAGAGCACAGTGACGTCAAGAAACGAAAGTAGCGCAAATTATAGTAAGCTTAATATTGAGTCATGGTACCTTCAGGAACTTTTTATCAATCCATATCATAGGATATCGACAAGGTAGATGAGCGAAACACAAAGTTTATTTTATTCTCTTTAACAGGTATAAAATGCAGCCTTTTCAATCGATGAATAACTGTTATTAATTTAGCAAAGGCTTACTAATGAATGAAATACACAAGCTGGCTGTAAACATGCAGTTCATTCACAAATCATTACGACTTTTTTGATGAATCATCATATAAAAATACACTTTATAAGTTGCCAATGGAAAGTAATATTTCCTGACGGATGTATAAAAACATATCTGTCCCGTTGGCTCAGTTGGTTGCGGTATTATGATGGTGTCTGGCTCTGACATGGGATTAGGTGGTTTGAGTCCTTAGGAGGGAAGAAATTTTCATCATAAGGTCCTGGCAGGCAGAGTAGGAGAGATGATGATTTGCAATTTCTAAACACAAGATTATCCACTAAAGTCGATGGTTAAATCCAAAACCTTTCCGCAGTGCGTATGAAGTGAGGGTATACGATACTGTCGATTCCATACTAAGCCTGCTTGTCCCATTGTTATTCTTCGGAAGAATAGACCTGTATGGCCTGGCAACGGATTTCACTCTGTTTCCCTCTTTCATTCTTTCAAAACACACTGATACATCACTATTACTCACACAAAACAATAAATACACTTGTATTACTGGGGAAGGTAAGGGAACCATACAAGTTTAAGTTTCTCAAGAGAGAGTACCAATGAACCTAAGGGTTGAAGAGAAGAAGATATAAAAACGTGTATATGAGAAACACTACAATAATCACTACCCGCCAGTGTGGCTGCGCGTCAAGGCGCCGGACACTGGATCGGGGAGGTACAACGGGACCTGGCTCGAGCCCTGCTTTCCAGGTGCCGGCCGTCCCGACTGCTGTTTTGAGACGGTTTCAAGCAATCATCTAGACGAATGCTGGTACAGTGCCCAATCACCACCACGTAAGCTACACACAGAACAGACAGTATTAGCCAAGCTAGGCATAGAAAGAGTGGAAAGGCGATCGTACAGTGGATTTGAATGACCGTAATTAGTCATTTATGAAGCATAAGGTGCCATCCACAAATTGCGTCAAATGAATTTCATGATTTTTGGACCCCTCCTTCCCCCCATGTCACAGGTTGTCACATTTGTGGGCCCCCCCATCCCCTGGTGTGACGTCACATATTTTGCAATTTTAAGTTTATAAATTAAAGCATCACTTATAAAATGATTTATGTATTTCTAGTTAAAAAATCATATCAACAATAAATCAAACTTTTAAGAAAATATAAAAAAAACATAAAAAATCGAATTAATGATACAAAATTGAATCATCATGTGTTCATGGATTTTGAACCCATTCCTTGATACTGTTTATTATTGGCATAATAGTTACTTCATTCTTGATTTCGATAGTGTTGCGAGCATTCGATGTGTCAACGTCATCTTCATCCAACCATAAAGCATCGTCATCGTTTAATAAGCAAAGAACTTCTCTGTTTCGTGAAGCGGCAATGCTTTGTGGACGAATCTTCATAATGGGGAAAACCTCTAGTTGCCTCTTATGTAATTGCTTATGTTGGTTAGTGGCTTTGTATGATGAAAAATTAGTCCACAGATGCCACATGATCATTTAAATAAGTATGCCTCGACACTGGGGAAATACGAGCCAAAAAGTGATATGCATGTGATGTCACAAAGTTTATGGCACGTCCCCCCCCCCCTTGTAACACTTTGTTAACCCCCTCCCCCCCTCAAGGTATGACGTATTTTTATGGATGGCCCCTAAGGTGGTTTGAGAAGTAAATGAAGCCAATTACTTGTAAAGTTTAAGTCGTTTCCACGAAGCATTGTTGAGCGCGGAGACGCGCAGTGTAATAAAGTAATTGTTGCAGGAGTCTGAAGCTTGCCGCCGCGGGAGTCGTAGCGCTGCGTCTATAGTGGTTTAGTGAGTCATGCTTCCGTTATTTAAGTATTTAGTAGACTGAAAAGCAATACTTCATTTTAAACAAGTGCTTCGTGAAGGACGACAAGCTGGTAGTATTGAAAAGTCAGGACGCAGTGTGTAAATTAGCTAGACTGAAGCGTAGTCAGAACTGGCAGTCAGAGGAGAAGAAGTATCAATTAGCCTTATCCACGGTCAAATGGACAAGTTTAATTACTGGTGTTGTTGTAGAATTTGTATGTGCTTTGTGAATAAATTCGGTTTGAACTTTAAAGCGAACCGTGAATTTACTTAGAGAAAAAGTCGAACCTGCAAGCGTTAACAATCAATCACAGAACCACATGCATTATCGCAAGACATTAAATCATCACCACATGTGGAACGCAGCTAACGTAAACCGCCACAACATTTCACAAGCAAAGGTAAACTTATCATACAGAACACAAAGTTACACGTTTCGTAAATAGATGGCAACACAGACATTCCTCCTGTACTTTAATTGCAAATGGGTAAATAGGCTTTCCTCCTATGGATTAAGTACGCCAGGAGTAACAAACCCGGTTTGAATTCGGGCATTGCACAGATCCTTCCTGCTCCTCCCCTGCCCCCCCCCCCCCACCCCTCACGATGCATACAGACCACCAGAGTACAACAGGGAGTCGGTGGCACGTGTTAAAAAGAGTACGCAGTGTAATTAAAATTTATATAAACATAATTTCTTGCATGTATCCAAATACAGCTCATTAAAAATTCACAAATCAGAGTTTATATGTAGGACTTACGTACTCCTGTGTAATTTCTTGTAAATACCCACAGGATTGTTTGAAACGTAAAATTTCTGTAATACATTTGTGGAATCTGTTATGTGCAAAATTGTTCGTAAGAAAAGGACACAATATTTCAGTTAACTCCGCTAGTTTTCGCTTGCTATACCCAGACAATAAAGTGTTCGTTAGAAACTTTCCTGTCTTTTCGATTACTGCGTGTTGTTTACAGGAGACCGGCCTTTTAAACACACGCAAGCACATAAATAAACTGAGAGGTATTTTGACATAGTCAGGAAATGAAAAACTCACGGTTCTGATCGAGATATTATTGATTTCAATTAATATCGATCACTGACACAACTTTTAAGACACTTATGTTACACTGAAACAAGTTTCTCATACATTTTTGCTTGTGTACGAAAGGCTGTACTCGCGCCATACAACTTCTCTAAGCGGCCCTAATGTGCGTTATTATGCCAAACCAGATACATAATGATCTACACGTGAAACCGATATCGCTCTAGCTTCGTATTCGGGAGGACGCGCGTTCGAATCCTTGTCTGATCATTCAATTTTCGGTTTTCCATACTTTCCGGAAATCATTCCATGCTAATGTCGCGATTGTATCTTCAAAAGGCCATGGCCAAATTTCCACCCGTTATTTCCAGTTCTTTCATCGACGTTGACAAATCGTAAATCTATAAAAAAAATTTCGATCCTGGCATTCGGGAGAACGCGGGTTCGAATACCCGTCCACCGATTCTGTTTTCGGTTTTGCTTGGTATCCCGAAATGACTCTGAGCTAAGCCAGGAGATTTCCTTTTAAATGCAAAGGCCGAACTCCTTCCCGTTTCTTGTTTCCAATCTCTTCCGCCTCCAATGATCTCGACGTCAACGAGGCGGAGAAATAAAGACTCAATGAGAAACAAAGGGAATGTTTTCCAAAATAAAGTTCAACAATGCCTCCCCGTTAGAGTTAGGTTTTCTTTTTCTACAGCTCTGTGAATGCTTTGGCACTTGACCCGGCTCAGGATCTCAGGCCTATTTCTCAGAAGTCCTTTTACTGGACGGAGGGAGCTGATCAAGTTTTCCTCTCTCGTGGTTCTTTTACTTCCGCCTCTCGGATTTTTGTTAAGCTGCTGCCACAAATATTGGGAGCGTTCGTTGCAAGAGTTGTATAAACACAGACTATATGTCTTCTCGTTGAGTTAATAAGACTAAAACCTCCCACACGCAGTAATGATCATACTTCGGATAACAACGGTGCAATATCCTATACTTGGCCAGCTTCTATTTATTGAATAAAATATCCTTTCTGTTCAGATAATCACCAGTACCTCGACCGATCCGATGCAATCCTCCACATCTTCCTACCCAGTATAATCATATCCACATGCAAAACTGAAGCGTTCAAAATTTTCTTTGCGTAGCTTAATATTTGCTTCCTTAAAAAAAATCAACCAACTGTATTAGTTATGAACAAATTTATTTGTATTAAGTATACTCCTTTCTGGATCCAATGTCAATGTTCTATGTTAAAAGTTTTTCTTCAGGAAGAAAGTTTTTGATTATGCAAACGCGCTATTGCCATGTATTATAAATTTCCTTCTTAAATGATAAAATTCAGAACATTTCCCCCAGGTTTGATATTTAGTCTTTTCTTGTGATTGTCTTTCCTTTAGCAACTCATGAGCTTTGTTTAGCTTTTTTTACATTTTTCATATTTCCATTCAAATATTTTGTTTCTGCACGTACAGTCTCATTCATCCTCGCTGATCTCTCTTCTATATCGAACAGACGTGTTGAAGCATTATCTTCCAAGCGATTTTTGTTTATTTGCTTTTGCACCGATTTATCTACATTTGTTATAAACGGTATATTTTAGCTGAAAGTATTTCTTTTCATACTTCTTCACGTTTCCCCGGTAGCCATTTTGTTTGGGCTCTCATATTGGTACAGTTTCTAAAAAAATAGTTATTTCTGTTTTCTTTCTCAAATTTAAGAATTTTGGTGGTTCTTATTCCAACTGTTGAATATTATTCGTATTGCTACCTTTGCGATCTATGCTTTAGTTCCGTTTGGGCAATGTTCCTTTATCTGCATCTTAAATATATTCAATTCCTCTTTAATTGCATTGCCTAGATTGTTTTTGATTGACCCACAATTGTTCTCTTTGAAACTTCTGCATCACATCATGTTCTCTTAGTTTGTCCACTTCAAATTTTGTTTCTTGTACTTGGTTTTTTTTTTTTTTTTTAATTCAACATGCACTTCAAAACTGTGCAAAAATTTTTGAACCTAGTTGCAACCCATCCACATTATGGCTTATATCTCAAAGTTTGTTTTCTGAATTTTTTAACCATAAAAAAGTTTGTTTCTTATTCCACCTGCTGCATGTGATGAGGTTTATTGACATCGGTTGATTTCTCATAAAACTCTTGACTGTCTTGCTTGCCACAATCGGTTTAAATTTTCGGTTGATTATAAAAGTTTAGTTTCTCTCCTATTTTTTCCCTAGATCTTAATTCCCACAGATCTATCTACTTTCTCTTAACATACCACGATATTCTCTTTCGGTTTTCCATACTTTCCTGAAATCTCCTAGAGCAGTGGTTCTTTTAAAAGGCAAAGGCCGAATTCTTTCCTGTTCCATGCTCTCAGTCCCCCTCTAATGACCTAGACAGCGACGAGGGGTATTAAAGTCTTAATCAAAAAACATAAAACATCAGCAAAAAAAAAAAAAAAAAAAATCAGCAAAAAACAAAAAACAGCAAAAAAAGATAATCCCATCTGTAGAGTTTATTAGTCTGTTCTCACGCTGGTCTACATGATTAATTCTTTAGTTTAGGTATATATTTTACCCGTTTCAAATCACCATTTTTGTTTTCCATTTATCCGCCCAGTTAGAAAGCTATTTATCTATACGTTATCCACAAATTAACATATATACAAATATATGAATTTCGAATTTTACATTAACTTACAATTTTTTTAAAAAAACCAGCGTAATTAATTACATTAAGAGTTAACTTTCCAAAGAAAATTCCACAATTATATACGAACAAAAAAATTTAAATTAAGTAATAAGCAATAGTCATCTTTATTATCAGTTGAGAGCACAGCAGACCAAATAACCCTAACGTCCTATCGATAACTCTGTTTGTCTATTTAATACTCAAATGTAGTCCATCAATATCCTCCGTCTGATCACTGCCAAAGACGATAAACATCGCAAACTTGTAGACGATTTGATTCAAAATGATCGGCGAATCACTCAAAAGCGTATCGCAAACCTTATTGGAATATTCAAGGAACGTATCGGCTTCATTATTGAAATATTGGGATACCGTAAAATCTGTGCACGATGGGTACCACGCCGCAACGGTAGAGGGTATGCGAAAATGAAGTTTGAACTGATTCCACAGCCTCCTTACACCCCGATATTGCCATATTTACTTTTTTCCTTTACTCAAGAGAGCCCTTAATGATAATCATTACACCGCAGACGATGAGGCGAAGGCAGCTGTCAAATCGTAGATTCGAGAAAAGTCGGAAGAATTTTTCAGTGTCGGAATTTAAAAAAAAAAAATAAAAAAAAAAAAAATTAAAAAAAATTGTTACACGTCTAGAGAAATGAGTTACCATTAATGGTGGCTATGTTGAAAAATAAATAAATGATTCTGAAGCATAAGAATTGTACATCAATGTACTTTCTGCCCAATCTTGTTATTTGTTTTCATTTGTGTCCTACAAGCATGTGTGCATTTCTTTTGAATCGAACCTCGTACTTTTTTTCCATTGAAGTCGTTAATATTAATTCTTCAGTAACTATATGAGTTATTATAAGAAATAATAAAAATAAAAAATTTTTACTCAAAACATTGACTACTTACATAGAATCTATCCAAATACTTGCATCTCCGCAACATACTATTCATTTATTCTGTTTCAGATTTGGGTTTTCCATGGTTACCCCAAATCGCTAAAGACGAATGACGGGATGCTTCCTTCAAAAGGCCATGGCCGAATTCTTTCCCGTTCCTTGTTCCCAGTCCTATCCCGCCTCTAATGACCTCGACATCGACGAGGCGTAAAGTCATAAGTTAAAAGACAATAAAAAGCTTTCTGTTTGTGCTTAACGGCTCCTCCCGTGTAGACTACGAACAGGACAAACCAGATTTAAATTCCAAGGGAGCGTGCATAAACCACGTAGCTCCATTTTGGCCTCCTGTGAACTCCCCCTTCCCCCCACGTAGCCCTACGTGGCTTTTGCCTCTAAACACCCCCCCCCCCCCCCCACGTAGCATGCAGCTTTTTTCCCTTTGATTCCATTCCATAAGACATTTTGTACTAATTTATCTTTTCAGACTGTTATAAATTACATACGAAGATAATTAACTGAGGGAAATAAATATTCACATGCTGTTTTGAGTTCTGTTCCTAATTTTAACTGTGAAAAATGTTATGAAAGAGAAGCTACGTGGCCTGGCTCGGAACCCCCCCTCCCCCCACGTAGCCCAGCGTAGCCTTCCAGCCAACCCCTCTCCCCCCTGGACCGAGCCACGTAGTTTGTGTACGGTCCCCAAGAATTGTGCAATTTCTTTGAAAGTTCCACGCCCGAACCCCCGGGCACACTCTGCCGTCAAAAAGAAGTTCCTGTATAACATTCTGTTTTCGTGAACTTATTCTCTAGTCCCTACGATGTAAATACGACCGCACGAAAGTATTCGAATGCCGGGATGCTTCCTTCAAAAGGCCACGGCCGAATTCCCTCCTGTTCCTTGCCCCAAGTCCCATCCCACCTCTAATGACCTCGACGTTGGCGAGGCGTAAAGTAATAAGTAAAAAGTATTTCTCCTAATTGTGAAATTATCTCAGGTTATCTATGTACAAAAATTCAGGATAATTTTAGGCAATTAGAAAACGCACTTTCTGAAAGCTTTCAAGTTTTTTGGCTGGTATGGATCTTGTATAATCAACGTGCAATCTTGCAGACCGGTTCCTTCGTTTCTGTGCTACATTTCTTCAAAATATCCATTACGAAGCGCATTTTACTTTCCTTCTACCTATTTCAGAAATTCTTCTGAACAGGTATTCTGTATCGTTATTCCAGTTTACAGTATTAAGTGCTGTTTAGATTCTTTAAGCACTTAACCTATATGTTTATTAGACATATAACATCCCACCTTACGCTTTAAACGCTATTCTGCACTCCGTACCGAATTAAAGCCAAGACTTAATGCGATATTCTTCTCTATTACAACATTTTTTGCTTTCATCATGCCAGTGGTTTTTATTTTTTTGCTTATGGCTTTAAGCCTGGTCGACGTAGAGGTCGTTAGAGTTGTGAAAGGAATGAGGACTAGGAACAAGAAGGAATTCGGCCATGGCCTTTTAATCGACCAACTCGACATTCGTTTGGAATGATTTCGGGAAACCATGGAAAACTAAAATCTGGATGCCCGGACGGGGATTCAAAGGCGCGTGCTCCCTAATGTGAGGCCGGAGCGTCACTGCTTATACACAACGCTTGATAAAAATGTTGTCTTTTGTCGACAAATCGTGAAGCTTTGTGTAAATACGAGTTATTAGTTTTTGTGAGACGTGTATTTTTGAAGCTAAAAGTGCTATGCTTCTGAGAATTCGTCTAGGCGATTAGGCAAATACCCCAGCTTAACACGAGCACTGTAGCTGCTCTATTTCACTGAGAAAACTTTCATTTCCCTTCACAGCAGTGTGTCGCGTTTCCATGTTTTCAAACGACGTCTGTAATTTGAAAGCACAGCTGTCAGTGCAGCTGTGTTGACACGACGTGAGGTATATAACGCATAGCTATTTCAAATTTATTATGTCACGATTGTCTGCTTTGCAGCGTTTTGTTTTAGTCAACTAAAGTAAGTTCAGATGATCTGAAGAATAACGGTTAGATTACAGAAGTAACCACGATTTTTCTGGTCCGGAGCGTTCCTGCTGTGAAGTAGTCAAGCAGGAACAGATGCAGACATCCACTTGCGGTCATCTGGCTTACGGAGAAATTCTCTTATTTTCACAGTTTTAACTTGAGAGATCCGATGCCTCTGGGTGAGCGGTAACGCTCTGGCCTCTCATTCTGCAGCACGCGGGTTCCGTTCCCCGTCCATTCATCCTGATTTAGGTTTTCCATGGTTTTCAGAAAGCATTCCAGGCGAATGCAGAGATGGTTCCGTCAAAAGGACGTGGTCGAATTCCTTCCCGTCCCTTGTTCCCAGTCCTCTCCCACCTTCAATGAAATCGACGTCGACGAGGGCTACAGATATACAAAAAATCTTAAGTACGAGCGTGGATCTCTCTATCTCTCTCTCTGTGTCAATCATTGTCTTGAATAACTCAAGAAATAGTGATAGGACACGAAAAGGTTTAAGATTTCATCGTCTGTTGTGTTTTGATACTTGTGTTCTTAATATTGGTCCCTATAATATGTTATTTTCTTCTAGACATTATATTTATTAGCCGAGCTGTCTGGTGGCTCAATTGTGAAGATGTCTGACTGTGGAACGAATCTCTGCCACGGCGGTGATTTTCATAGGCCCTTGACCCGACTTTAACCTCTGGCGCAACTTGCTGTGTAATGTGGAGTACTCAAGAACGTTTCCGAGGTTCGGATTCCACATTGAACTTTAGGTCCCCTGTACCCGTTAGGACCATCGGGTTAAGTTAAGGTGGACACGACAGAGGAAGAATGCGCAGGAAATAGAAACCCTGTTACCAGGTCATTACGACCACACGGAATTATTATTATTATTATTTACTAGCTTTGCTAAAATATGACGTAAGTGTGTCTAGAATACTCGTCTCGTAATGAGGACAAGCAGCAGTTGGAATTGATGAGGTTAAAGCAAATGGTTTGGTGTATTCGGTTATATACAGTCCGTGAACATTATAATTTGATTTTCTTTTTACCAGATCGGTCATTTAAGGACAACGTGGCACCGGCCCCGAGTTGTACTCAGGTGGCCAGTGTGAATCATGAGAGAGGAAAAGGAAATGTGTCCTGACAGAATTCAAACCGGTTTTATAGACCCGGCGTACTTAGGTATGGGAGGAATGTCTGAGTTGCCATTTGTCTGCGGAACTTGTATGTGTTGTGTATGATAAGTGTATTTTTGTTTGTAAAATGTGTAGTTTATGAGGCGAACATTTGGAACCATCCCAGCATTTGACTAGATGATTGCTGGAAACCTCCTAAGTCCTAATAGCTGGAATCAGGAGGCTGGTATCAGGACTCCCTAGCCTTATCGCACTGAGCCTCACTGGTGGTGCTATAATTTGAATAATTATATTATTTTTATTAGAATTTATTATCTACAAGATTTTGGATGGACAATGCTTGCCGTATTCACACCTACGTAAAGCCCTTATTTGCTATCGGAATTTTTCTAAAATATGGCTATAATTCAATAAAACATACTGAATTTTGCAATAATTTTATTTGTGTCGGATTAGTTGTATTACGGTAACTGTTACTAAAAAAAAACTGTAGGACACTTAATAGTAATATGTTGGTGATGTCCGCGAAGTTTATGGTGGTGGAGTGAGTACAATGCCGAGTAAGATTATCTGATGAAGAGATGTACGCCCTTTGCATATGAAAAACTACGTTTGTTTTGGGCCTTTGATCGAAAAATTTGTTTCCTGTCTTACCGCAGATTAACGATGTGTACTCAGTTTCGTTCTCATCCATGTCTGGGGTTGTGTGAAATGTGATCACGACATTCAGAACATTAGGATAAGACCAAGCTCTACTTTACATAATTTTTTTGTTTTGGGATGTATGTACAGTACAGGTTACGATTGTTTGATAAGAGTTAGGTTCCGATTCACAGACGTTACGGTGGCTGAAATTGTTTAACTCGTCTTGACGGAGTTTTATCCCCGCGTCTACTACCTCCATCGCCTGTGTCACCGAATTGTGTTACTTGTGTTCTGTGTGTTGAGTGTATTTTTGTTTGTGTGATGTGTGGTTTATGAGGCGGAGATCGGGAACTGTCTAAGCATTGCAAGAAACTGCAAAAACACAGCAGTGAATACGTCTGGTACAGTACTCGGAAGATATGAACCTAAGCCCATTGAACATCCCCAAATTGCTGAGACGCCATGATGATTTCTGTCGCTCAACACAGGGTTAGCGGGTTCGATCCTCGGTGGTGGAAAGAATTGTCTCCATTCGGGACTTGGTCAGCGGGGTGGGAGAGTTGAAGGCGTATGATTTCCAATCACCAAACACCTGGGTTGTATCCTAAACCTCTCCGCAGAGCGTGTGCACTGAGAGCATAAGACGTTATAGATGCGGAATTAAACTTCGCGGCCTGCATTGTGTTTTCGGAAGAGTAATCCTGAAGGGCCAGCACCGGGTTTCACCATCTCCATTCTTTCATTTTGCATCCATAGCATATTCGTCCATAGCGATTAGGGAATGGAATAGAAAGGATTTACCGGGTGAGTAAACTTAAAATCCGACAGGAGTAGCTTTCGATAAATCATTCCGGCCATCCTGATCTGGGTTTTTCATGGTTTTCCCGGATCACTCCAGGCGAATGCTGGGATGGTTCCTCACAATAGCCCATTGGCGCCTCCTGCCATATCCCGTATATCCCTTCCAAACCATTACCCTTTCGGATAGGTGCAATGCACCCCCCGCCACACACTTTTAGTGAATCGCGGAGTAATGATAGGCCTAATAATAATAATAAATACAGTAACACTTACGAATACTTTCACACTGTGGAAGGCAATGGAAATCACGCCAGTTACATCTCCACGAAAGGTTGCTATGATTCCACAGTAATCACCTTCTCCCGGTCTTTCGCATCTGATAACCTTATTTATTTATTTGCTAATCGCTTTATACCTTGTCGTCATCGAGGTAAATACATGAGGGATAGGACTGGGAGCAACGAATGGGAAGGAACTTGGCCGTGGCCTTTTGAAGGAACCATCCTGGCGTTTGCCTCGAGTGATATCGTGAAACTATTTAAAACAGAAATCTGGATGGCTGGACGGGGATTCAAACCCACGCCGTCTCGAATGAGTGGCCAGATTTTTTTTTTACTGCTTTACGTCTCTTAACAGCGAGGTCTTTAGAGACGGGAGTGGCCAGAGCTTTATCGTTCATCTACCAGGTCCTCTCTGTTAATCTGTTCACTTAAGAAACTTGGATTTAAGGAGAGAAAGAGTATTTTCAGTATACGTGCAGGAAATATAACCGTTTCTATCAGATGTATTCCGTAAATCTTTAGAAGAGAAAAAAGTACCCTCTTACTGGAAAATAGCCCAGGTAATTCCTGTTTCGAATAAAGATGATCGGAGAGATCCTATGAATTATAGACACATCTGTTTGCAGTAGATTTCTGGAGCATGTCGTATGCTCTAACATTACGAATTTTCTAGATGAAAACGAGTTACTTATAACTTACCAACAAGGATTTCGGAAGAACAGATTGTGTGAAACAAAATTGGTCCTATTTTCGTATGGCTTAAAGAAAATCATCCCTGCAGGTTCACAAGTTGATGCAATTTTCTTGGATTTTCAGAAAGCTTTCGACTCTGTACCACACAACCGACTTTTAGCGAAGATTCGAGCATAAGGCATATCGGGTAAGATTTGTGAATGGATACGCGATTTTCTAACTGATCCGTCACAGTATGTCGTTCAAGGGGAATCCTCTTCTAATCTAGATGATACTCAGGTGTTCCTCAAGGAAGTGTATTAGGGCCACTTCTTTTCCTAATTTTTATAAACGATCTCGGTGACAACATTAATTGCTGGTTGCGATTGTTTGCTGATGATTCAGTTATCTATAGGGAAGTGCGGTGCTCTAACGTTTGCTTAGAAATTCAGCGCGATCTGGATGTTGTTTCGGAATGGTGCCATAAATGGCAGCTTACACTTAACTGCAAAAAGTGCAAGGCAATACGAATAACTAACAAAAAGAATCCGTATGCTCACGAGCACATAGTAAAAAATTCAGTTGTTAATGCGATTGATTCCATGAGATAATAAATAATAATTCCGTGTGGTCGTAATGACCTGGTGACAGGGTTTCTATTGGCTGCGCATTCCGCCCCTGTCGTAGCCGCCTTAACCTAGCCCGACAATCCTGCTGGGTACAGGGACCTACAGTTTAATGTGGAATCCGAACCACGGAAGCGTTCTGGCGTTCTTCACATTACACAGCAAGCTGTACTAGAAGTGAAGGCCGGGTTAAGTGCCTATGAGAATCCCCGCCGAGACGGGGATTCGAAGCAGGGACCTTTCGATCTCCATTCAGACGCCTTAACCACTGAGCCACCAGAGCGCCTCAGTCCCTGAGATATCCGGGCGTAATAGTACAAAGCAACATGAAATGGGACTTGCACAGAACTTCCGTCGTAGGTAAAGCTAATTCTAGACTACGACTCATAGGTCGTATTTTGAGTAGTTGTAATGCTCAAACAAAGGAAATAACGTACGAAACTCTAGTGCGTCCACATTTGAATTACTGTTTTGAAGTTTAGGATCCGTCTCACAAGGGAGTGATTAACGCGTTAGAGAAGTACAGAGGAGGGCCGCTCGATTCGTGGCTGCTTGCTTACGAAAGCATCACAGATTTAATACATAGGTTGGGCTGGGATTGTTTGGCAGGCAGACGACGTCGTTTTCGTTTGAATTTAGTGGAGAATATGCGAAATTCTTTGATTTACGAGTCCAATGGAATACTTCTTCCGCCAACGTATTTAGGTCGCAATGACAGGAGGGATAAGATTAGAGAAATATGATACCGTACTGATGCTTTTATTTATTCTTTCTTTCCTCGTGCTTTTCGAGACCGGAACGCACTGAATTAGGATTTATGCTTCGCACCCTCTGCTACCCGCAATATTTGTGAATCTCAGTGTAGAAATGACGTGTATTGGTGCCATAACGTGTATACAGTTGTGCAGGATGTCTATGTAGGAAACTTTACCTTCCCAAGTACAAAGAATCTATGTCATTTATTTAGAGGTTTAGAGAACTGTCTTCGCTGTAGTTAGTGATCTCACTTTTTTTACTGACCATGAACATAACAATATTTTATAAAGGTTAATAACACGCCAATGCCACTGAATTCAATTACGTTGGCGTGTTATTAACCTTTATAAAAAGTTGATTAACTTGCAATTGAGGAAATGGCCCACAACATCCAGTTGTTAACAATTTGTTCCTCTCAGATTAAGGGCTATGGCGCTTGGCAGTTTTGAAGTTGTCCCCCAGGCACAATCAGCAACTGCCAAATAAACTGGGGAGGTAAATGTCAACAAACAAAACACGAAGTCCTACCTCCTCCAAAACTTAAGGACCTTACAGATCTGGAAAGAAACTAACAGTAGGATTGGAAGTGAAAATTACTACTATCGGTCTGTTGCCTTGAAGTTTCACAGTATTCACGTAATAATTATTCGCTGATGAGCCAAAACATTATGTCCACCTGCTTAACATAGTGATGGTCCTCCTTTAGAATGCAATACAGCAGCGTCTCTGTGTGGCAGAAATTCGATCCTTAGTAAGTTTCCGGAGGTATCCGGCACCAGATGTATACGCACAAGTGACACAATGCCACTAAATTACGAAGCGATGGTTTGTGGGCGTGGAGTTGATGCCCGATAGCTTCCCAGATTTGTTCCGTCGGTTGAGATCAGGCGAAATTGGAGGCTATCACGTACAACATGAGTTCACTATCACGTTACTCAAACCACTGTAGCTCGATTCTAGCTTTGTAAAACCCACGGTCATCCTGCTGGAAGATTTCACTGCAGTCGTGGAAGACATAGAGCATGGTCCGCAATAATTTTCACCGAGCGTTGTGAGTGAACGCCTCGCATCGGGGAGAACGCGTGTTCGAGTCCCCATCCGCGCATCCAGATTTTGGTTTTCCATGGTTTCCCCAATTCACTCCAGAAGAATACCAGGATGCTTCCTTCAAAAGGCCATGGCCGAATTCCTTCATGTTCCTACCCCCTCCCCCGTTCTTTCCCGCCTCTAATGACTCGACGACGACGAAGCGTAAAGCCATAAGCAAAAAAAAAAAAAAAAAAAAAAAAAAAAAAAAAAAAAAAAAAAAAAAAAAAAAAAACCAGTAATTTTCACAGCTGTCATGGCGCCTTTCTTAATATGCAATTTCTTTGAAATTTAGTTTTAACGCTCTTTAAATGATCTTAAATTGTCCATCGAATTGTATTTCAAACGAAATGATATAATTTTACCACAATTTACATGGTAAAAGAGCCAGATACGGTCTCTAAGGCCACTCGCCATGCATTGAATCAATCACCTCTTTGTTTCGTTACCCTATAAATCACGTCCCTTCCCCATTTCGAGGTGGGGGGGGGGGAACTGTGAAATACAAGTTAATATACTTGACCCATTCAATCCTTCTCTATCGAACAATTTGTATTCCTTTGTCCTCATGTAAGTCGTAATTCTGGGACCGAGCGTGGTGGGTGAGTGGTTAACGCTCTGGCCTCGCAATCGGGAGGACGCTGGTTCGAATTCCCGTCCGGGTATCTAAACTTTGGTTTTCCATGGTTTCCCCAAATTACTCCAGGCGAATTCCGGGATGCTTCCTTCAAAAAGGCCATGGCAGAATTCCTTCCAGTTCCTTGTCCCCACTCCCATCCTGCGTCTAACGACCTTGACGTCGATGAGGCGTAAAGCCATAAAAAAAAAGTAATTCGGTGATGCCACACAGCACCGAAACTGGAGACGTATTCGCGTCAAAGTACGAGCGAACTCCGTGTGGAGCGCCACCATGGATGGCTTCGCAGCGACGTCTTGGGAGAAGATTCCTCGGTAGTGAAACAGCCTTAGCGAGATGTTGGCTATACTACCACCTCTCAATTTCCGATCTCTCTGAAGGAAATACAGAGTTCTGTCGCTGCAAATCCCTTCACAAAGTCTAGTTTTTGTTGCAAAATAGTGACGGATTTGGAAGAATGTTGTGAAATATATTTATGGTTATGATAGTTAACCGTCCGGCCTTCCAGATTTTGGTTTTCCATGGATCGCCGAACTCATTCCAAGCAACTGCTGTGATGGTTCCTTCAAAAAGGCCATGTCCCAATTCCCCCCCGTTTCTTGTCCCCTCAGCTTCTCCCAACCAACGTCGACGAGCCGTAAAGCATGAAGAACAAAAGAAAATAGCAGTTATAGCTATTAAATCTACAACGCAAAGAAGCTCATTAAATGATATATTAAGTAACAGCAAGATTTTGTTCTTTATATCATGAGAAGCCTCAAATAACTAGTATTGAAAATAAGACAACTCCTCGACCTTAACTTTTGTCACCATTTATTCAGCGAGGACAGTATTTTGTATTGTGAAGATACATAATTTTATTAGAAAATTGTATTTGAAATTGTATTCGCATAGTTGATCACACACGTCCGCTAAGCCGACTGAACACTTTCCACACCAGGTTCTTGGTATGTAGCGTCGTTTTAAGACATTATTTCTATTGTTTTTCTTTCGGAATACTGGACAGCGTGCCAATGACTATATCGGGAGGAGTATTAGGTATAAATTGCATAGGAACAGTTACTAATATGCCATTATTCAGTCAGCGTGGGTGTTGAGATAATCCATGGGAATCTCCTCTCATAACCCGTGTATCCCTTTCCACGCATAATAGTCACCCATTTTTAGTTAATCTCGTAGTAACTGTGATAGTAATAGTAATTCAGTGAAAATCAGCTCTCACTACTTCAACAGAAACTTCTTATCTGTCGACTACACCTGGAGTCATTCTTGAGGACAGAAATTGGCTTTTCACGACAGAATTTTGGAAACAAATTTTAAAATAACTATACGAACGGTTATCTCGAAGTTTTAATTATCAACATAGGTGTGTGGTGTAATGCTATTACCATTTTTTTTTGTTTTTTTTTTTGAGAAGGAAAAAATCTAAACCTCAAATAAGAAGCTACTTTTTTATTTCCGTTGTTCCTCCAGCTAATAGAAAGTTTTTATTTGCGATATCTTTATAATTTAATTTTAAAAAATTAGGTAATTAACTAATCTGATGTTAAAAAAGCAACAAAAAGTTTGGCTTTTTAATACAAAGACGAAATACCCTACTTAATATATAATGTATTAAATGCAAAATTAATTAACTAACTGATAAAATGTTCATAAAGCAACGTACAAAATTAAATATTTTGATACGAAGAGGAAATATTCAACATAAATGCAATCAAGTTTTAGTTTCATCTTTAAACAGAAACTTTGGTTTTATCTGAGGTTGGCAATGTAATATCGTTGTAACCTTTACCCTAAATCAAATATCGCCATTTATTAGATTTTTCATCTTAGATGTAGTGGTTTGGCTTACGTTTTCCGTGTATTTTAACGAAATGTATTTCAGATAACTGAAGCAATAAATAACCAAAGAAAGGTACGTAGACGTAAACAATATTAACAGAATCCAAAGAATGGCGTGTTTATCTATAATGTAATGTGATCTTTATTGGTTATGTTTTAAGTTTAGGAAATGAGTGTTTATCTTGATGGAAAGTGATCTGTGGCGCCTATGCTTTCAGGTTATGGCACATATTGTCATTTCCTGCTCCGTTCTCTGGTCATGTAGTGTCATAAGACCGCAGACAGATCATAAACTTTCAAACTGTGAAAAATTTATCCAAATTGGTTTAATAGTTTTTAAGTAATGTGGTAACAAAGGAACAGACAGATAAAGTTCACTTACAGGTTTATATATGATGATAAGCATAGCCATAGATTTCACGCCAGTTATATTTGAAATTACTGTTTGTTGTACCAATTTGTTTTGTTTCACGGCAGGTAGAAACTGACAACCTGTGTGTGTGAAAAAAAACTGAATCCCTCAGATAAATGACATCTATACCTTTCGGGATCAAGACATGTTCACGCAACTACGGTAATCTACTCGTACATCTTGCACATAAGGACAAAAGGAATATTTTGATTATATTACATGAGGATAGCTGAAATACGATCCATATATGAAAAATATTAATTTTTAACATACTTTATGCTAAGAACTAGTTTCATAATGCAGTTAAAACTACTTCAGTTCTTTGGATATTACGATTTACAAATATTTTTAGCTACTTACATGAGGCATCTGAAAATCTAATACTAAGCTGAAATGTGGAAGTGATTGTAGGAATGTCTGGAGTGTAATAGCAGGGTCCAGTGTTCCAAGAGCTTGGAGGATATCGAAATTTCTAAATGGATCGAGCCTCCCAAACTCTTACTAGCAATACCACATTGTTATTTATCAATATTTCCTGCATATTTCAAGAGGTGTAGAAATTATTTTCACTGTAACATTTTTACAAATATATCCCTGTTTACTGAATGTCTTCTAAACTGCTAATCGTGTTTGCACCTTCGTTTTTGCAGTGTTTTTACGGCTTTGGATTTGAAGTATCAGATACACATTAATCTCAACTGGAATCATTGAAAGTTGGTTTCTGGCGGCTAGTAACAGCTTTATTTTTAAATGTTCCATATAAGTGTTTATATTTATTAAATTCGTTGTAGCGTTTTTCTACAGAGTATACTTTTACTATGTGACAAATCTGTATACCAGCCGGCATTCCGCTGGTAGGAGAAACTTCTACATTGCCGTGTTTCTGCGAGGCATTTAATCGGAGTGTTTTATAATAAGTGTAGATTTCGTTTGTGAAATGTATATTGTATATGTATAACTGGAGCAGTTATAATACGGAAAAGCGCATAGAAATCATTATCAGAGCGGTCGGTATGTGGGACCTGAGAGTTGAACTTACGTTCGTTGTACCCCAACTGCGCATTATTCCATCACTTCAGCTTGATAGGGAGCTTACACTTCATAAAACGACATATTATAACTCAAATATACAATTAAGAAAATTTTGCGTTCAGTTAAGCCTGTTGTTTAAAGTTGTAACTCAAAATTTCTCTGTTATTGTTCACAATCCACTGATATCTGCGGAGCTTTGCTTATTTATAGTATTTCCCGGACCTCAAATATTGAGTTCCATTTTTCATAATTGTAGCACAGACACAGGAGGTTATTTTCTGGCACAAATGTTTCGATGGTGTCCAAGAATTCTAGATCATGATATGGGAATTTATGTCGCACATTTTTTGTTACATCGTTAAAATTACCTACAGCACAGCAATAGGGCCAGTGAGCTTTGATTTAATTAATGGACTGCAATACATTCAATTCTGAGTGTTTACAATATCCAGTTGATTCAAGGAAGTCGCAGATTTACTAAAAGCAAACCATGTATCCTCTAAGAAAACACCGAGCGTGGCGGGTGAATGGTTAATGCTCTTGCCTCGTATTCTGGAGGAAAGCGCTTCGAATCCCCGTCCGGGCATCCAGATTTAGGTTTTCCATGGTTTCCCAAAATCACTCCAGGCGAATGCCGGGATGCTTTCTTCAAAAGGCCATGGCTGAATTCCTTCCCGTTACTTGCCCCAGTTCCATCCCGGCTCTAATGACCTCGACGAGACGTAAAGCCATAATTAAAAAAAAGGTAGATCCATTATTCGTTAAGGAAAGAAGGAATATGACAGTCGTTCCCGATTCATGACAGCTAAGGAAATTTATACCACCAGTATGACAGTTTGAAAAAAGAATGTCTCCTATATATATATATATATATATAGAGAGAGAGAGAGAGAAAGAGAGAGAGAGAGAGAGATTTAATTTAAATATTGAATCACGTATTAGAAGCATTGAAGGATGATGTGGATTTTAGACTTTCTGGTCCTTCTGCGGTGATTTAATGTTCGAAGTTGTTCAGCTCTGTTCACTCCAATCTGGCGGCTCAAGGTCAAGGTGTTAACTGTGCGGGCTATAGTTATAGTGTTAGGACGCGTCAACGGCATGGCCATTAACTTGCTCACTCTGCTTCATTCACAAATCGCTACAGTGTATAGACATCGTTATCCCCTCTTACTACCTGTTGGCGTATATATAGTCTACTTTCATGTCGAAGATCACACAGAAAAGGCAGTCTTTGCTGTTGATATTGCAGTCGTTATCCCACGAGGCAAATGCATTGACTAATACTGTGTCGTTAGATTACGTCCTGCGTTCTTTTTCAGAAGCTTGCTCAGCTTTTGTGTACTTATCGCATTACAGCGAGCGTGGCTGCTTTAAGCCACACTCACACAGAATGGAATAAACCGTAGAGCAGATCAAAGCATTCTTAAGGAATCGCCGTTGGGTGTGTCGTCACAGACATGCCAAAATAACTCTCTAACAACGTGTGGAACCTCTTTTAGCTCGGTAAAGTGAAGCATCTCGACGTGGCTTGGACTTAACTAGTCGACTGAAGACCCAAAGTTATGTTGGGATGATAACAGCACAGTACTGCGTGGTTGTGGCAGGTTGTGGACCTTGTACACGAATGGCTTTGTCAATCACATTCCAGAAATGCACCATCGTTACTGTTTGCAATGTAGGAGGGCAAATCATGTATTAGAACTGTCCAGAATGCTCATAAAATGAATCGTGCAAAATCTATGACATGGATTTTTATCATCTTGAAACTTCCCATCGTTACCGATTAAGTGAAGTCTGTGAAATAGTTACTAAGCAGCTGAGCATAACAATATTCGGTAATGTACCGCGTCATTTTGACCAATGAGTCCAATTCATGCTACGTCAACACACCCAACATTATTATGAAACACCATCAAATTTCACAATGCCTTGTCGGCAAGTTGAATCAGTGGTCTGATTGGGTCTACGCCACACTCATATCCGACTCTCCAATACACAAATTGGGCTGCCAGCCTTAATGTCCTCAACCGACCGAACCATCGCCATCAACAGTGTGGTATGCCCTCACTCCATACGCACTACAGAGAGGTTTGGTATTTAAACCCAGGACTTTTGGTGCATAATCTGGTGATTACGATTTGTGCAGCACCAGCACCTCTCCTACCCTGCCGGCAAAATTCTGATGATGAAACTTTCCTCCACCACCAGCTAACCCCGTGTCAGCGCCGGACACCATCACGGTGCCGCAACCAACTGCACGGGCTCATGCAATATAACCAAAAAATTAGTGTTCGGTTCGCGACTCTTGATTTCTCAAACATACGCTGTACTCGGTATCAACCAGAAAGATTTATTCAAATCAAAAACTTGTGACCGCGACTACTGAAGACGTTTCAAAATAACAGTTCCAAAATAATTGTATCCGATCTACCGTCATAAAGGATTTTGCAGTTTAAATTTTACTAAGAGCTACTAACACACGCGAAAACACTTCCACGTCGAGTGGCGAGATGAAATCAAACGAAACGATTTCTTGAGATCGCTGTAGGTGGTTTATAAAGCCAAACCTCCCACCAATGACCATGATTGGAGTCTCGACTTGCTAAAACCGACAAGGGTCGATGTGCTCCGTTGAATGGGCGCCTTTTTGGTATCTGTCAGTGTTCCACTAAACGTCTATCGTCTCGTGGATTTGCATTAGTATGCGCTCATCGCTCATCGTTGATATTGGAGCGTCTAGAAACTACACAGCTCCATTTTGGCCTCCTGTCAACCCCCCCCCCTCCCCTCCATGTAGCACGACTTGGCTTTGGTCTATACACCCCTCCCCCCTCTCCGTCGTGGCACGTAGCTTTCTTGCCTATCGGACCCCTTCCCCCCCCCCCCCCGCCCACATATCCAAGCATAGCATTCAACCCCCACCCTCCAGACCAAGCCACATAGTTTATGGACGCTCAATAGACAGATGGCAACACTTAAGCAACTATCATTCCTTCCTGCAAGCGGGATAGTCTCCAATCCGACACTTACGCAGGCGTGGTGATTAAGCTTCAAATCCGGAGAAGTTCATGGTGATCAGTACTCATGATTCCTACCGAGCGTGGTGGGTGAGTGGTTAACGCTCTGGCATCGCATTCAGGAAAGTTTGAATCCCCGTCCGGGCATCCAGATTTGGGTTTTACATGGTTTCCCCAAATCACTCCAGGCGAATGGCGGAATGCTTCCTTCTAAAAGGCCATGGCCGAATTCCTTCCTGTACCTTGTCCCCGGTCCCATCCCGCCTCTAATGACCTCGACGTCGACGAGGTGTAAAGCCATAAGTAAAAAAAAAAGACATAACTCTAAGAGGCCTCTTGACGGAAAATGGCTGAAAAAAGATTCACGTTTTAGCGGAAATAATTACGGCAGTGTTCGACGGTCGTCTATCAATTACGTCAGCTCAAAATAGGGGGGGGGGGGCAGAGGGCAGGGTCCGGCCAAATCTCGTTTAAAGGGAGGGGATCTATAAAAATATATTTCAGATTGCCACCCTTCAAAGAGCAGTAGAGATAAAAGTAATAGGAGGTCAATATCACGTTAGCCGGCCTCGGTAGCGTAGGGGCTAGAGTGCTAGCTCCGCGTGCCGAAGGCCGCCGGTTCGAATCCGGCCGCGGGCATGGATGTTAAGTGTTGTGTGTCTGTGTGAATGTCCTGTCCGTCCTGTGGCGTCCATACACTGAAAGCAATTAAATTACCTTGAGCTGGCTGTATGGCCTCCGTTGCCAAATGCCATAAAAAAAAAAAAAAAAAAAAAAAAAAAATATCACGTTAGGAGGAAGGGGTCCCACCAGATTTCAACTACGGGAAAAAAGGGGGGGGGTCCTAATTTGAGGAAAAAACACTACACGTAATTAATGGACGCCCCCACACAGCATAAACAGAGAATTTTTTGTAATGAGAGAAACAAATGTTTGTTACGTCAGTGCATAGCATTTTGATATAGTTTTTCAGTATTCCTGTTCTGTTAAAAGAAAAGCCACTGAAACTTGTATTCCACGACCAAAGCAACCAAAAGATCGGTTTGATAGCAGATTTTGTGGTAGATTTCGACACAAGGTATCGGATAGACGGCCTGCCGGTGCTACGGCAGTGGTTTAAAGTGGCCGCACGAGAGAAACACATTACGGACAGTGGCCAGCGCTGCCCATGTATATGGGTCGTAAATTTCCGCATCGCAAGACGACGATAAAGCGACTGACCTTAATCGGATTATACGACCTCTTAACACTGATTTACGGCAATGGGGCACGGATAATGGTCTGATTAAGGAATCCGTTCGTACTGTCAAAACGCATGGACGTCTGTGACCTTATCTTTTGCTTATGGTTTTACTTCTTGTCGAGGTCAAGTTAATTAATGGCGGGGAAGGAAGATCAAGGAATCCGGCAATGGCATTTTAAAGGAACCATCCCGGCATTCGCCTGGAGTGATTTCGGAAAATCGAAATCTGGATGGCCGGATGGGGATTCAAACCCACGTCTTCCCGAATGCGGGACCACAGCGTTACCGTTCATACACAACGCTTGAGGTGACATTGTTGTGGATTCGGTTGCAATTCACTCTGGATAATGTTAAATTAGCAACTATGCTTAATGAGTACTGAAGTTTCCACTTGGTCCATATTTGCGTATAGCTTTAACCTCGTCGAGGTCCTTAAAGGCCGTAACGGACTGGAAGAAGGAAACGGAAAGGAATTCGGTCTTGGCGCTATTTACGGAATATCCTGGTTTCCACTTCGAGTGGTTTTGGGAAACCATGGAAAACCGAAATCTGGGTGGGCCTACGAGTATTCGAAATCGAACGTTTCGACAGCTAGCTCTGCTGTCTTCATCAGGTGTCAGGTCTCTGCTGGATACCCGAGAGGATTACATTGCAC
Organism: Vandiemenella viatica; assembly: GCA_031002005.1. Classification (NCBI taxonomy): domain Eukaryota; kingdom Metazoa; phylum Arthropoda; class Insecta; order Orthoptera; family Morabidae; genus Vandiemenella; species Vandiemenella viatica. The sequence goes on from JARYHS010010332.1 coordinate 36,610, forward strand.
CAGTGCGCCGGGAAAGTCTCCACTCACACAAAATGTTGCAGCTCACCCACTACGATCGGTTAGATGGTCCAGAGAAGTGATAACGAATCCCATATCTCTACTTAACAAGGCGTATCCTTAATCCTGAGGGAACTTTACTCTAAGAGTGATGATTTGCCATTCCTTCCAAATACTTAATGGTGAATGGGAAGAAACAATACTTCCTGACGCCTGTACTTTGAGTGTCATTTTTTTCTCAGATTTATTCTTCTGAGAGACTTAAATTCAAACCGGGGTCATTTCAAACTCGAGTTAGACGCCTTAACCACTGAGCCACCAGACCGATCTGGAAAAATGAGTAAAGAGAAGAATCAGTTCTGTTGCTGAATTCTCTTATTTCACTGGCAATTCGTGGGTATTAATCTTGTTGGTAGTAAAACATATTTGCTATCATCCTGAAATAAATATGTCATGAACTTCCCAATTAGTTTTTCAAGAGAGCAGCGCCAACGCTGTTCCAAGTGTTCCCAACCCAAATCCTTCAGCAGTTACGCTGTCCCTCCAGCTCTCCATACCTATCACGAATTAGGACTCTTGTTTGGACCTTCTCCAAATCCTCTATTAACCCCTTTTAATGGGTTTTTACTTCCGGCATACACTGTTTCAAATCATGAAATAGGAAAAGGAGTATATTGTTTGCTTTCCTAATAGTTTCATTACACAACAAGTACTATATTAAGGACTCTGTAATTAATCGCATATTCAGAGCTAAATGATGTCAGCTTTTTACTTATAAGCTGGATTGACACTTTTCAGCGTTAGGTCCAATTCGCAATCTTCCCACCAAGCTATTATTTTCATAACTTATCATAATTTCGTAGGAAAAGAGCAGAGCTTTACCGGGGATGAAGGTGAGATTATAGGAACGTAAATATTTCTGGCAAGACTGGAATTTGGGCCCAAGAGTTCTTGATCCTCATTGGGTTGCCAAAACCTTTGAACCTCCAAACCACTCACGATACAAAATGTAAGTAGAGAATTGCATATTATATTAACATTTCGCCCAGAAATAACCCCTAATGTCTACTAAATTCTCCTGGATTTCAGGCACCTCTAGTGATAATCCCTCCTGCGCTCTCATTGCTAGCTAACGTTACAAGTGCTTCCTCTTATTTTAGGCGTTACGCATAGTATTTACTGGCATCTTCTCACTTGACACTGTACATATTTCGTGTTCTGCAGTCGTACTCCAGTTCCATCCAACTGCTTAACTATGATCTAGAACTCGCGTTTTCACATAATAAATCCATCCTTATCAACTATTCATTTGTAGTAACCCTACGTACAAATGATATTAAACGCAAATTTTTGCTCAATGGCATGAAACACTGCAGGAAATATTAAAAAAATATTCTGGATACATAAAGTACCATTACACCGAACTGAGTAAGGTGGGTTTGCAATTAACGCATGGCTATGGAGTTGTTAGGGCACGGGTTCAATTACCCGGCCCGATTGTCTAGATTTCAGTTTTCCAGTTTCTCCGAACTCACCCAATGCGAATGCCGAGATGGTTCACTCCCACAACCGGCGTAGATAGATGCTGGTCTGCTTTCTGGACGCTGCATACTTTAGACACAGTCCTCGCATATTTTTACGTCTTATGTGAAGCATCTGCTATGTATGTTATGTAACGTGTGACTGTAAGGCCAAGATCAGAGACCATCTTTCCATTAACCAATCTGATCAAAAAGAGTTAACAGAAGCAAAGGAGAAGGTCCAAAGAATCTCCGCCTCATTCGAGATTGGTATATACAACTGGAAGGAAAGCACAAAGGTGATGTTGGAGAAGTTGGGTTGGGAAGACTTGGAACACCGTAGGCGTTGTTTTCTTGAGAAGCTAAATAGACCGAGTGTGGTGGGTAAGCGGTGACGCTCTTGCCTCGCATTAGGGAGGACCCGGCTTCAGATCATCGAGGCCATCGCCAAATTCCTTCCCGTTCCTTCTCCCCAGTTCTTTTCCGTCTCTGATGACCTCGACACCGTCGAGGCGCAAAGCCAGAAAAAAAAATCGAATTGGGAAGTTCCTGACAGATTTATTTCGGGATGACAGCAAACACACTTTGTTACCAGTAAAATTTATATCCAGGAATGGCAGAGATAATAAGATAAATCCAGGGACAAAGAAATGGAATACGAAGGATTTATAGTGCGAGAAAACTTAGAATGCGACTGGAGTTGGTCTCTAGGAACGGCTTCAGCTATCCTGGTTTACGTTTTCCACAAATTTTCTAGGTCACTCCAGGTGAATTCCAGGATAGTTCCTTAAGGTAGCCTCCTGTCACATCTCGTACATCCCTTCACATGTATAGAAATATTATAATAGGTGCAGTGCATCCTCCGCCTCCCTCTTCGTAGTGAATCGCCTGGTTACAGTAATAGTAATAGCAGAAAACTGCAGATACAATAGTAAGTCGGTGTCGGAAAATGAGTCTGTTCCGATCGTACCTTACCGTGTCCGGGAATGTAACTATACTGATTCTTAAAAATCATTATTTATTCAGTAGGTCCAGCCTATCACTCTTTAGAGAATTATTTGTGTTCCTATCGATTATAGTGCATTTCAGTTATGGGTAGCGCAAGTGGCGTCATCTGTCTGTTGACGGCGCTACTAATGTTCCATGTGGTTAGTTTTATTTTGTAATTGTTGAGACTACTGGGGACCGTCTGAGCAATCGCTTTGATGAACATAGGAAACCACCTGTAAACCTTAATCAATTTGACCCGTAGGTGAGGCTTGGTTTTTTGAACCTGTGTGCATTGAAATTCTCCAGCCTAAACTGGCATACAGATGAATGTGACAGCTCTTAAAGTCCAATTGTTCATTCGGTGCCATGTCACCTGCCCAATTTGAAACTTCACCTTTTGACAGCCTATATAACTGGGGCACACTCGGCACAATATACACCACAACCAGGTGTAGTCGTACGTAGAAGGACGCCATGGTCCAAAGTTATTGCAAATATTTTTGAAGTGAAACTTCATTGGACGCGGTAGTGAGAAATGTGTTAGCACTATGCGAATGCGCCCCAACTAAGGATTGCAATCCCGTAGTGTTTTCAGTCCCGCGGGATTTTTGATGGATTTTCGCCAATCCAGCGGGATTGGCGCCAGCAGTTTTAACACATATTTTTAAAACAAAAGTATTTAACATGTTAACAGATTAAATATTAAACGTCAGTTAATTAAATTAGTAAATCAATTTTTATGTTAAGTGGTAAAAATTAACAGTTAACAGTATTTTTAATTGGCAAAATGACATTAAATGTTTTTATGTTGTCTTAATCATATTTACAGGTTTTACATTTTTGTTTTTAAATCTAAACCAATTTTTAAATGAATAATCAAAAATGGAAAATATTCAGCCTTAGGTATTTTTATGTGCCTTACAATAAATCACATCAGTTTGGAAACATGATGTGCATAATGTGGAAGTCACCAGAGCTTTTTTTATTCTAAATACCACCGATAGGAAGCATTTCATTACACAAAGTGAAGTGAATATTCTCTGTAAAGTGTAGACTTGGATCAGAACAAGATCCCATCACTTTTTGTCACTGCAATAGAACGAGACTTTGCCTACTTTTGCAAGAATTGTTTTTGTGGGCTTCATTATTATGTCTCCTAATTTCTTGACTGATCTTATAGTTGATTCATTCTTATTTTAAAAGAAACTATTCACCAAGACGTAAACTTTCAAGTATTTCAGTTTTACTTTAAGTGACATAACGACTTTTTTAGAGTGGAAATTAATTTTTTGTGTAAGAAACGAGACTTTCTCGGCATTTTAGTGCAATGAAGTCCTCACGTGTGTATCGCCGGATTGCGTTATAAAAACACGAAATCACGAAATTTCACACGTGAGGAAGATGCCGGAGGTAGCCGTCGAAGTATGGTATTTTTACAATTCGACTTCATTATATTTTTTTTTTTTTTTTTTTGCCTTCATTCGAAATAATAACGAGGCACTGATATTCACTCAAAAATAATGTATTGTGGCGATTGATCAAATCATCCCAAGAGGGATTAATCGAAAGCGAGAGCGGCACATGTAAGCAGGTTGCTTTCGTCTAAGAACATGTGTTTCAAACGCATTGAGGCGGCAGCCGAAACAATAATTACCTTTTGATAGCTGCTGAATAAATAGGTTTGCGATTGCTAAAATTAAAATAACATTAGTTTCGTATCAACTAATAATCAAATTTTAAGCCGCAAATACAGGAAGTTGTCCCAATGATGTTATCTGCAAATTAGGGTTGTAACGGAGGTCATCTTCAAGGATGTTCAGTGCGTGACATCCATAATTTTAAAATCAAAACAAGTATTTTTTATGCCAAATTCTTCATTTTTTGTAAGTAAAGTCTATTTCCCTATAATACTGCCATATTTATTTATATTTTTGCCTCATCTTTCAACAACGAAAAACGTGGGATGATTTCAGAAGTGATTTAAATTATTTACATAACTACGCACGTGTCTAAAAAACAATTTGTGTCGTATGAACTTTGCGGAGTTCGCGGTTCGACTAATTCAAGCGTCAAACACAAGGCCACGCCACCGCACATCTCCATGCCCGCCACCCACCTCTCCATAGCTCTAGTGGCCTAATCACAGTCCAACTAGTAGCACCTACGAAGATTCGATTTTCCTATAAAGGACTTTTGTTGGTCTGCGAAAGAGGTTACAGGACTACATGTAGGACGTATTGGATGTTGTTGGACTCCCATACAACCAACAAGGGTCCTAGCCGTCCAACAAGCTATAGCGTTGGATCATGAATAGAGGAAATATCCTAGGAGTGTGCGATAAGAAAGTACGAGTGGAAAGGACTACTTGGAACATTTTGTTGTACCTCTTCTAGTAGTGTGAATGGGTGAAGGCATCCTACGATAATTTTACACAGATGTTCTCTAAGTTGGGCCGTGAATAGACCGCTTTACTACATGAAACTTCAATCATGTAAATCCATCTGTTATGTAACAACACCGTTCACTTCATTGTTACTTTAATGCAAGATCGTCGGAAAAAGAAAACCACGTTGTCGTTAGCTAAGCGGCGATGGACACAATCTCTTTTAAGGAGAAAAGAATAATATATATTGCAATGTAAGCAAAACATCCACAATACATCCGCATGAAAAAATGCGGATGCGGGGCTCCGTTACATCCCCACTGCAAATACAGAAAATGGAAATAATGAAGTCGTGAATAAAAAGCTTTAACTGTTTAGTTCAGATGACGTGTGTGACACATAAAAATACTTATCATATAGTTAAAAAAATCGTACTTAAATTAAAGAAATGTGTACTCAAAACAAAGTACGTTTTAATGAATACCTAAAAGTGGATCTATTTACTTACGAATTACAAAAGTTGACGAAAACAAACGTATGTTTACACGAGTCAAATGCCAACTGCAAGGGTACAGGCAAACAGGGCAACACAGCCGACAGAGACCGAGTGGGGCCGGAAAACAACGACGGGGAAGCGTGTCACGCTGACTGACACGTTGTCGCCCCATATTGCGGATTGCGGATCCGCTTAATTTTGAGCGGGATCCCCCAGACTGTCCAATGACGCGGGATCCCGCTTTGCTGGATTGCAATTCCCAGCCGCAACGTTCTGTGGGTGCGCTTTTAACGATACATTTATGCAAGCAGCTACGGTATAAGACAAATTTGTACGCCTACGCGGAAAAACAGTTACAGTATTTTCAGCTTTCATTTGAGCTCGCGTTAAACAGTGAGTATTCATTACATCTATTTTAGTTCGCTTTACGCGTTACGTTTTCTGTGCATGTATATATTATGTTTATTAGTTGCTTTTTGTTTGTTTATATTCGTTAGATGTAGATAGTTTCATTATATTCTCTGATCATTGTTATAGTAAGAATTTTTTTTTTTTATTTTTTTGGAAACACATTAACGCAATACAGTGTACTAACGCCAGAGGGTTAAAAGCTTTCATCTGCGTAAAGAAATATTAGTAATCGTCTTTACAGCAGTAGCAATGGGTTATTTTACTTTACAAAAGTTATTTTAACTACGAGCCCGAAATCTACGTTCAATCCGTCATTTCTAAAGGGCTCAGAAGCTAGTTATTAACGAGAATAGATTGTAAGAACGGTTGTCAGATAATTTTGTCCGAGTTGTTTACGGTATAGAAGCTCTAAACACAAAATACAGAGTAGGTCTCTATAGTCTAAACAGTAGGGAATTGTGCTTTAACTTTTTAACAATATTCATTTGTTTACGAGGATAATTTGCACAAAGTTCCTATTTACTATACAAATTCAATAAACAAGTATCATTCGTCTACTCTAATGCGAAAGAAACAACAACATAAAATACATAGGAAAAATACATAGAAGCTTTAGTTCTTGATTGTGTACAAACTGATACAAAAACCGGGATATATATTTTTTTCAGTTCGACGAATCCAGTGAGCACTTAGTACACTAGCATGCTCATGTGTCGCTAGTTAAGTCCAGATTTAGACATCAGGCATTAGGAGCTTCTGTACTGCCTGTGTATAAAAAATTTGAAAATCTGATATTTTCAGCGACTAGCGTGTATTAGCTATTGCCTAGTTGGATGCCTACAAATTTCGGATCAATGCACAAATTAGAACTCTGGTACACACACATATGTTAGTAATATAAATAATTTTTGAGGATACGGGGAGAACTGTGAAAAAAATATGGTTAAAAAATATCTTCAACTTTTGTATTTCATATGTTTGCGAAAGCTTCGGATCGCAACAGATTTCAGCTAGCAATAAGGTTATTTTCCGGTTCTGTGCCTCGATGAAGGCATTAGAGGCGGTAGAGGAGTTGCCACAAGGAACCTGAAGGAATTCGACCATGGCTTTTTTTAAGGAACCGCTCGCCTTGAGTGATTTTGGGAAACCATGGGAAACCGTAATCAGGATGGTCGCGCGGGGATTTGAACCCTTGTCATTCCGAATGTCAAGCGCTACCTTTCACCCACCGGGGTCAATTAGACTATTGAGTATAGATGCTAAAAATATTAATTAGAATAACCAGTTCACTAAACTTCAATTCTGAGATGAACACATTTGGGTCGAGTCTATGGAAGGTCTCCGATTTTCTATCTTGTCGAAAATGTATCCTACATTATTAGTGAAACATTTTGTACAAATTAAACCTTGACGCTAAAAAATGATTCCCACTGTTGACGAACTTCGTTCTATCCATTTCGCAGTTATTTCATTTATGATACCATATAGGAGGACTGATTATATATAAGAGAGACATTTGATTTGACATGGGATACTGTATCCTCAGTTGATATTGTAAGTTATGTGTTGGCACGCAAGATGCAACACTCCATTTTATATAGTCGTTCGCTTACTTATCAGGATGAATGAGCAGAAGATTCACGTGTACAGTACATTTGGCAAAGGATAATTATGGAGTTTCTAGTATATTCCAATGTGGAAACAGCAGAAATTTTGTGCAAATGCCGTGCAAACCTCGGTAATAATATCGTTTAGAAACCTTAAGTGAACAAGACGTGTAAGTTCTTCTGTGAAGGACAGTTATTAGTTTCTATCCTCACTTACGCACGTCATTACAGAACTAGCATTGCACCGCAGACTGGTCAAGTTGTCGATATTCTGCTTGCAGTCGACTCTGCATACTAGTGTGATTTCCTGCGCAACGTTTAAGAGGCTTATCGAGCAAAAGCACCAAGCTTCCGTTCTGCAGGTTGTTACATCTGCATTGATGCTGCTACACAAGCAGCAATAGAAAACTACACTACCCAGCTTTGTTCTTCCGCCCTATATTTCACATTTATCATCGTGTAACTCTCATTTGTTTCTACCCTTCATCTATGATTTAGATCCAGCCCCTAAAATGTACGGAAAAGACTACGTACAATTTAAACAATTTTTTATGAATAAGGAATTGAATATACGGTGAAATATATTTATTGACAATAGCAGTGGCTGTATACGAAAACTGTTTTTATTTGCTGTGGGATATATTAATGCACTGAAGCGCTTTATTAAAAAAAAGTTCATTTTTTTTACTTTTGAAATCGTCATGTAATACTTAACTTCGCACGGTAACTTATGTTAAAGTAAGGTGATTAAAGAACCGGATCGTATATATTTTTCGTGATTGTCATACAATTTTAGTTCTTAATGCACATATTGACACAGAACCGTCTGCGAAGATAGTAAATGTCGATACTGTATGAAGTCGCGTGACGCATGCAATTTTAATGAGTTTACGAGACCGTTATACTGCCATAAATAGGTATACACTGCATAAGCCGAATACGTGACGCTTATTAATATTTAAAAACGTGTTCTTTTACCGTTAGAAACCTAATTGCGACTTAGGAAAAGTAAAAAACACTGGAATAGGTTATGAGGCAACTTCAAGTGTAAGTCTCCAATGTCTTGAAGCAGACTAGCAGAAGGTCAGAGAAATATACGGATCTTATAAAACAGGTTGTTAAACAAATCCACACCTATATCGATACCTTATGGTCTATATTTCAGGAAAGTTAATTTTATCGTAGTTAAATTACCGATCTCTCAAAGACAGAATATTTATAGGCTTCTGGTTGCCATCTAATTTCTCTGACTTCCTTATTCCTACCGAAGAAATTAGTAGGAATAAACATGTCGATAATTTCAATGTTGTAAGATACCTATATCTTACTTCCCAGTAAATTCAATCAATTATTCCTAAGTCGGCTTTGGACATTCCCATGACAATCTGTCAGTCGGATGAAACACTTTCATAAAGGTGCTGTCCTTCTTGAATTTGTTCAAGACATTTGATTGCCGCCTTTTTAGCAGATCCGAAAATTGCCACTATAAAATAATTTGTCAGTACTTCTGATGATAGCCTAAGACGATTTTCTGCTAAGACATATGTCTCACGAATTTTTTACGTTTCGAATATTTTATGTTTACTGCATTATATTTGGACTGACAGGATCTTATAATATTTGATTCCATCAGATATAATTATAACAACTGCATATTGTTCTTTACAGCGCGTTTCTTTTCCCTGTTGTGTATGGTAAGCGAATTTTCTCTTTTTTCACCAAAACAGTTTTAAACAAAAACGCCATAAAATATTTGGTTATAACTTTACTTTCCGCTACACAGAGCTATACGAAGTACCAACTTCAGCTACTCTTGTCATTGAAAATGAAATGTACTGTCTAACATGTCAACCTTATTTTCATTCCCTATTTGTCATTGTATAGATACACCCACTTCTAAGTTGCAATGTAGGTTGTCTTATATTTAAAATACCCTTAGTGGGAACATCATTGTTGTATAAACCACCACATCGAATCTCCCAATTAGATTGTTGATTGAAAACTATTCCATATTAAAGAATATTAATATTCGGGCACCCCTCCCCGTTTTAAGGCCCTTAGGCCTATATACTACAATATGGGAGGGTTTCAGGACATCCTGTTTAAACCTCCTTTTTTGTAACCTTCCAGTTTTCTTCTACTTTTACCTGCACTTCTATCACTACATTCTTAAGTCTACTTGGCGTTCGGAGCCACTAAAACACAAACGAACATTTACAAACGAACAACAGCTGAACTGGATACATCGATCGATAATATGGAGGAAGCATGGGGGGCGTCCATAAACTACGTAACTCCATTTTGGCCTTCTCTTAACCCCCCTCCCTCCACCACGTGGATTTTGCCTTTACCTCCCCCCTCTCCCCCCTGGCGTGGCACGTAGGTTTTGCCCTATTGATTCCAGAAGACATTTTGTACTATTTTCTCTTGTCAGACTATCGTAAATGACATACGGATGACAAATAATGTGAATGAAAAGCTACGTGGTTTGGCTCGGACCCTCCCCCCCCCTCCTCGTCCCACGTAGCCCAGCGTAGCTTTCTACCCAACCCCTTCCTCCCCCTTCCCCCGACCGAATTACGTAGTTTATGGACGCTCCCTTACCACTATCACAATTTCCCTATGTCATTATCTCATTACTTCTGACTACTTTGGTACCATCACTACTACATACTACATCAGCGTAAAGAGAACTGTTCTTTGATACGGCAATTGCTTCATTGTCGCCTACATCGTTCCAGATATCGTGTTCACAACGCTTTTGAAATCTGTTTAGTGTCTCAAAATTATGAGCTGCAGCTACGCCATACTAAACGCATTCATAATCAAACTGAGAGCGTAAAAGAGCAGAATACATTGTGATAGCACAACTTTCCAACACTTGCTGCTACCATTTAAGTTTCTTGACAGTTGACAAAGCCAGATAGAGATCCACATTTTTAACTGGACTAAAGGTGGAATGATGCTAATTGATTTTATATCTCTAAACCCGCGACGCGTGAAGATGCAAATCGCTAATTTTCTAGCGATTTCTCGAAATTTACTGAGCAGTAAATGATCGAGATGACAATCTGGCAACAGGCGTGGAGGGTGAGCGGTAACGCTCTGGCCTCACATTCGGGAAGACGCGGGTGTGAATTTCTGACCGGTCATCCAAATTTTAGTTTTCAAAGGTTTCCCCAAATTACTCCGCGTGAATGTCGGGACGGTTGCTTCAAAAGATCATCGCCAAATTCCTTCCCGTTCCTTGCCTTCTGTCCTTTTCCGCCTTTAAAGACCTCGACGTCGACGAGGCGTATAGCCATAAGCCGAACAGAAAATCTGGCAGCGAATGGCATCTCGAACTGAAACACAAATCGTCTCTGTGTGTCGCTACCAGCACGCCATTAAACAACATCGACTATCAAATAGATACCTGCAGAAGACTAGGGTTAGAGAACCCTGGTTCCAATAAACAGTGTGTTCTACCTTTTAATCAAACTTTTGTTTTCGCTCAGTTCCACAAGACTGGTTTGAAGTTTATGCGGAATTACAAGCTATTCATATTTGTTCGAGATATCAATAAACAGACTACAAGTAATCATTTCTTCCTTGCCGGTTTTTCTGTAACTAGGAATGCTTGAAATTCGGTGGTTCCTTTACCCCTGCCTAAACTTGCCGAAACGCTGGTAACAATTTATAATGTTCCAAGTGACACTCTTGTCTCCTCTAAACACACATTAAAAAAGATTTTTGCAGCATGACAACTGCAAATTAGATCTGTGTGATACAGTGTTCGTAGGCGATTCTATAGTTGCAAAACGGGAACTATTCCAACAACCTTGATAGGATTTGTATTAGCTGCTTGCATATGTGGATAAAAAAAAAAAGTACCTTCCGCTTCTGCAGTTAAGTTCGATATTATAGAATGAATACCATTATTTGGTCCCGGAGCTAAATTATTGCTAGTTTTCAAAGTCATGAGCAGCCATTCAGAGTTCATATACGTGAGTAGTACTGTCACAGACGATGGTAGAAATAAAAAAAAAAAATACTATCTAGGATCAACCAAGCTAAAAACAATTTTAATAAACGAAAGAAACTTTTAAATTCTAACAGCATCAGCCTGTCAACGCTTAAAAATCTTCGAAAAACGTGTTTTCAGCATTGGAACAATGGATTATAGGGATGGCGGAAAGGAAACGACTAGATGCATTTGAGTTCTGCTGTTACAGACGAATGCTGAGGAAAAGCTGATGGATCACGTTTTTTTATTTATGATGAAGTATTCAAAAGAGTTTCCGAGGAAAGAAGATAGGGCATGTTTTGCGACACAATGGTTTCCTTAAGGTAATTCTGGAAGTAAGGATAGAAAGAACAAACCACAGAGAAAGATTACTCTACATTAACCACGTTATGGATGATATGAAATGCAACAGTTCTGTATAACTAAAAAGGAAGAAGCGGCATACGTGGAGAATTTCTACAAGCCAATCCTCGGATTGATAACTAAAAGAAGAAGAGTAGAAATAGTTGACACGTTAGATCACCGTTAGGTGAATCTCCATTGACTGTTATTAGGGCCAGATTTGGTGTTATCATACAGCTATGATTTTTAAACTTCCTTAATCTATACAAGATCGTAGCTCTTGGCGTACCCCGATTCCGTGAATTCCAGAACTATTTTCCTTCTAACCTCTTCCTTACATTGAAACAGCGTTTAGTTCGCACCTATATCCCGAGGATGGCAAAGTTTTGAGAGCGTTACAGCTCACCCACCACGCTGTGTCTACCCGCTCTGTCTTTCGATTATTTTATGGTATGTGTCGTACAAAGCTATCTGCATGTAATTGTTGAAGTTCTGATAGTCTTTGCAAAATCAGAATTAGTTTCTCTGGTCGCTTTGCTGTACCCCTCCCCCACTGTGCTATTAATTTTCCTCCTATAGGGAGATGCGGTTACAGCATTACTTCTATTATCTTCGGGAAAACCGATAGTAGCTGGAAGATGATCGATTCCTATCGTACCATGTGTCACTTCCTAACTGTATTGTTGCGTCATTTGAGGAGACATGAGTGTAATGTCAGTGGGTGATTTATGTTCTTCAAATCTGATACATTGTAATGGATTGTGTTAGTCACATCTTCTAATAGTCAGTCCTATACGACTAGACCTCCCGCAGCCTTACGTCATGTGATGAGTGTTCAAATCACATACATTATTTCTAAAATATGTTTTTTATAGTGACTATCTATCTTTCTCCCTTCATACTTAGCCAAAATCGATAACTGATGTATCGTTTTTAAGATTAAGATCTCCACTTTGGTTAGATCAGTAGTTAAGAAAGGATTTTTTTTCGAAATTCAACTCGTAAATGGCAAAGTTATGAGCAATAAAGGCCACGTATATGCGATAGTTCAGAGACAAGCCGCTAGGTACCAGGATCACATCTTGATAAACTGTGTATGTTTTCTAGAGTAAGGAGCTTTTCCAGTATTTTTGTTGCTGTTAGGAAAATATTTCACAATTTCTAATTGTTGCATAAGAATCTCTTTTTTTTTTTGCTTATGGCTTCACGCCACGTCGACGTCGAGGTCATTAGAGGCGGGATAGGGCCGGAGGCAAGTGACGATAGGTATTAGGCCATGGCCTTTTGAAATAAGCATCGCGGCATTCGGCTGGAGTGATTTGGGGAAACCATGGAAAACCCAAATCAGGATGCCTGGACGGGGATTCGAACCCACGTCCTCCCGAATGCGAGGCCAGAGCGTTACCGCTCACCCACCACGCTTGGTGTAAGACGTTGTAACAGTTTTGCTTCGTACCTGTTTCAGTTGATAAATAAACAATAGCTACAACATGAGATAGTTCAGATCCGAGCTGCTACGAATGGGCCGGCTCTTCTTCCATACTACCACTAACCACCAAACTTGCTATACATCGTATCTCATTCACGAAATGTTTGCACGTGCCACCTAGACTGCTATTATTATGAGAGGCA
>JARYHS010010333.1:0-12001 GCA_031002005.1 Vandiemenella viatica
CAAGAGCCTCACTGAAAATCCTAAGAAATTTTGGTTGTATGTAAAAAAAATTAGTTGTAGTGGGAATAATAAGCAAGTTCTAATAAAAGATGGACGGGAAGTTTAAGACAGCCACGACAAGGCTACCATATTTAACACCGAATTAAAAAATTCATTCACGCGTTAAAACATGGAAAACATCCCCTCTTTACCACATCTTGTGGAATTAGAGATGGATCCGATAGAAATTGATAGCGTAGGTATTGTAAAGCAATTAAAACTCCTGAAGTGGGGTAAAGCGCCGGGTCCCGATGGTATACCGGTAAGAGTATTTTTTGAATACTTTTTTTTTTATTTTATTTTTTATTTTAATGGCATTTGGTTAGAGACCATACAGCCAATCTAAATTTTTACAAAGCTTCTTACATCCATTTGCGTAACTTATCTATTTACACATTTCCTTATCTATATTAGGTAAACTTATTACAATCTTGTGGAATGTATATGCTATTTACAATATTCAAATTCAAGTGAACCATTTCTGTCAGATATATTCCATAAATCTTTAGAAGAGAAAAAAGTACCTTCTAGCCTGAAAATAGCACAGGTAATTCCCGTTCTTAAGAACGGAGATCGGAGTGATCCTAGGAATTATTTACCATATCTCTAACATCTGTCTGCAGCAGAATTCTGGAACATGCCATATGCTTGAACATTATGAAGTTTCTAGATGAGAACGAGTTACTTACACCATTTCAACACGGATTTTGGAAGAAGGTATCATGTGAAACACAATTGGCCCCAAATTTTCCCATGACGTAATGAAAGTTATCGATGCAGTTTCGCAAGTAGATACAGTTTTCTTGGATTTACAAAAGCTTTTGATTCTGTGCCACACAACCGACTTTTATCGAAGAGTCGAGCTTACGGTATTTCGGCTCAGATTTGCGAGTGGATACGTGATTTTCTAACTGGTCGATCACAGTGTGTCGTTGTTGACGGGGAAGCCTCTTCTAAGGTAAATGTTACTTCGGGCGTTCCTCAAGGAAGTGTAATAGGTCCACTTCTTTTCTTGATATTTATAAACGATCTGGGTGATGCTGGTTGTGATTGTTTGCCGACGATGTGGTTATCTATAGGGAAATGAGGTGCTCCGACGATTGCTTAGAAATTCAGTGCGATTTGGATGCTATTTTCGATTGGTGCCGTAAATGGCAGCTTACACTTAATTGCAAAAAGTGCAAGGCAATGTGGATAAGTAACAAGAAGAATCAGTTTGTTCACGAGTACAAAATAAACACTTCAGCTGTTGACACAATTGATTCCGTGAAGTATCTGGGGGTGATAGTACAAAGCAACATGAAATCGGACATGCACATAACTTCCGTCGTAGGCAAGGCTAATTCTAAATTACGATTCATAGGTCGTATTTTGAGGAATTGTAATGCTCATACAAAGGAGATAGCGTCCGCATCTGGATTACTGTTGTGGGGTTTGGGATCCTTATCGCAAGGTTCTGATTGACTCAGTGGAGAGGGTGCAGATGAGGGCCGCTCGATTCGTGACTTGTTGTTACAGCCCTTATGAAAGCGTCACAGAATTGATACATAGATTGGGCTGGGATAGTTTTGAAGACAGACGACATAGCTTGCATTCGAATTTATTGGAGAATATGCGAAAAAATTTAAATTTCGAGTACAATGAAATACTTCTTCCACCAACCTATTTAGGTCGCAATGACCGGAGGGATAAGATTAGAGAAATAAGATGCCGTACTGATACTTATATGTATTCCTTCTTTCCTTACACTATTCGGGATTGGAATGGGAGGGTTTAGGATTGGTGCTTAGCACCCTCTGCCACCCACAATGTTTGTGATTTGCAGAGTATGAATGTAGATGTAGATGTACTAATTTGTTCCTTGTTTTGTTCCGGGCATCAACGTGCAACTACTAGAAGGATTGGCAGTTAATGTGGACAGTTGATGGATAGTTAGGTTTGCTATACTGAAATTAAAAAACAGAAACTGGACTTAAATTTCAATTGTTGAGTTCTGTTTTGATTAAGAAACAGAGATTTCTGTGGATTCGAACTGAATTAAAGTCAAATGGTAATGGAAGTATAGTAAAAAATTATAATATTAATAAAAAAAATAGAATTATTGTAAAAGAATTACAGTAAAATGTCTAATGTAGAATTAGGCATCTGTGGAAAACTCGTAATTTAAAAGAAGTAAAATAAAGGCATTAAACAAAATGGGGGAACATTTAGTTTACAAGTAATTATATGAAATTTATGATTTGTTGTATATGTATGTGCATGTCTGATTTAATTTCAGCGCTGTTTCTGAGTGGGTTTGTTCTGTTGTGCATTTTTGGTATGCAATACAGAATTCTCAAAGAGTTTAGTAAATGAATTTGGTGTTCTTGGTCTCTCTTGTTGAATTAAGTGGAAATATTAATGGCGTTGCAAACAGATTTTAACCATTGCTGTCTATTGTGCATTTTGATAGAGCAGTCATTGTAGTGTGTTAGCGGACTGATTTATTCCCCATTATATTTTTTTTTTGGTGCGGGTTACGTTAAAAAAAAAATATATATGGCAAACAATTGCACCACTTTAGTTAGAATGAATATTCAAAGTGATTTGGAAGATCCGAGCAATATCTCGGGTTGGCGAACGGACAGTATGGGTGTTATTAGTTTTAATATTGGAGATGCGAACAATGGTAGAAATGTACAGATTGAGAATACTAGCAGTCCCAATGTTAATGTCGATCATTTTGAAAATAGCAGTGTTAACAATAATGACTAGAATAGCGGGTTAAGTAACGAAAGTAGTATTAATGTTGGGAGAGAAAATTATGAAAGTAGAACATTCTCACCAGAATTATGTCAAACATCAAACACTCGAGAAATGAATGGTGATACCCAAATAATAATGTCCCTTTTAATGCAAATAAAAACAGAAATTATGTCAAATCATGAAAAAACCATTCAGAAGATCGCTTTGAGTCAAAAGAAGACAGAAGAAAGATTGCAAGTCATGAGGGATGAACTAAGTAAAATTGGGGACGATTGGAAGCAAGAAGTGGAAGTTAAATTAAACAACTGGAAAGACGACGAAATATCAAAGTTGGCTAAAATCGATCTGCGTAAGGATAGTTGTAAAAAGGAGGAAGTTGTGTTTTAAAAAAATTCAAGTGGCCAAGAAAAACATTCTAGCAGAAGATATGTTCAGAGAAGAAGAATTAGGTAGGAGTAGTACAGGCTTACCATTAGATGTTTACGTAAGTGAAGAAGATATGTCAAGCAGCGATAGTGTAGAATATGAAGAGGAAAATAAAGAAAATGACGGAGATGAAATGAGAATATTTTATATAAGATGTTTCGAAGAAGAAATGAATAATGTAAGTGTATCTCAAAGAAGAACACTTGATGATATAATAAATGGTAGCCATAGTAAAATGAACGTATCTGCAAAGCAAGATAATATCAACTTCGCGACGTATCTTGAATGCAACAAAGCAGGAGAGGGCAAGGAATTTTGGGTCCAAGGCACAAATCCAGTTAGCCAGCATCGATATGAAATGAAATTTTTAAAGGATGGGAAATGAAATTGTGCCTTTTCAGGGTAATGGTAGGATTTGTTTATAAGCTTCTAACCATCTTTAGTGTTGGCAAAGACGTTTTATTTCCAAAAAGACAGTTGGTTTTTGACTTTGAGTTTGCAAGGGTAGATTGGAAACGCAGAAGGAAGCATTTTCATTTACTTTGAGGGGCGAGTGAACTCGCTACCTCGTACTACGCACAAATTTATTTTTGGTAAGGGGTCTAAATGCATAGTTAACTCGAATTGCAAATATTTTAAGTTTTATTCCAGTCGTGTTTTCATTGATTTTAATGTTCTTACTTGAGAGCAACAAGATTCTTTGTATCTTTGTTAGCGAAAATAAATGAATGAATGACTGCTTTAAAAAATTAAACAAGTTTATAAAAGCATGAGAATTATAAAAATGTATCTCATAAAATTTGGGGGAATGCAAATTTTAGAAACAAGTTTGAGTGGAGGGATATATCAGGTAACAACGTTATCTGACTATTTTTTTTTAAGGAATGTAGTGGACCTAAAATTGTCTAAATTTAAATGAGAATGAACTGTGTAATATTGCTACATCTCGGCAAATAAATGCTGTGCTGTAGTAATAGAAAAGTAGTTGACAGCATTAATTATGCCTCGATGTGAAGGCATATTGTGACATATCATCATTTTTTTGATGCACCAATTTTTTATATAAATTAAGAAATTATACTTGGAATAATTATGTTAAGAAATAATTAATGCTTTGTGTATATTTTTTAAAAATATTTATAGTAATGAGTATTTCCACAGACGATATAAATAAATTGTATGTCACTGGAATAATATAAATGTCTCACTTTTTTAATAGTATTAGTATCTTTGTTTTGTTTGGTTGTTAAAAAAAAGAGAAAGGAAAAGAAAAAAGATTATTAACTAAAAACTTAATATGTGAATGTGTAATAATTATTATTGAATTGAATCTTAGATATGATTATGTTAGGGGATAAGCGGGATACGGGGTCGGTATCTGCTTGTCCACCTAAACTCGAAGTCATACAAAAGTTGTCAAAGTTTGGAAAAAGTTCTATAACCGTGTAAAACCTTGAAGAATGCTAACTGTAATAATTAACGTGGTCACCACTTACAGATTAACCTCCTGTAAGAAAGGTACTAAAGTAGAAATGAAAGTCTGAATCCGGATAACTGAAGTAGGGGAGACCGGGGCAAGTTGACGATGTTAACGATTAAACATTTTTAATAAATTCATTTCTTGAAGAAAATATATTTTCATTGCAAATATTATTAGTCTGGTCTTTTATTGAAATGTTCGTAATTATATATAACTTTATTTTCATATTATCAAAGTTTTTTTAGTAATTTTAGAAAGTAATGCAAAACTGTCATCTTGCCCCAGGACTGGGGCAAGATGACTTTAACCACGGGGCAAGATGACACGTAATGAAACTGTAATACATTTTTATTGTTATACATTAATATGTATACATTGATGTGCAAACATTAACAGAAGTCACATACAAATTTTCCTCATTCACAGTTTGAACAGTCTTTGTGCCACCATTTAAAGCACATGCAACACTGTATCCAGTCATCTGATGGAGGGTCTTCATAGATCTCATCACATCCAGGACACTGAACTAAACTTTCTTCAGAAGCATTTCTTGATGTTGTCGCAACTCGGGGTTTATTCTTTAATTCAGAGGTAAACGTCAGTTTCTTAGTAAAAGTTTTATTTCTTGCATCCCGAGCCTGTGTGTATGAAACAAACATTCAATTCTTACGTCAACTCTTTTCTTCAAATGGCGAGGTAGTGTTGCTTCAGGGATATTGTAAACTTTCGCTGCACCCAAACAGGACTTTTTTATTCCTTTGACATCAATTATTGCAGCAGCCAAAGCATTTCGGTCCCACTCGCCTCTGGAGGACTTCTTTTTATAAGTTCTCACCATATCTGGATCATAATGTGTCATGAATAAGTAAAGTAGCGCCCTTTCAAATTTTAAGAGAAAATGTGTGAGTCATGCAAGTCAAGACTCTTCCAAAAAACACAAAAAAGGCACTCAAAGATTGAAACAGACACAGTGAAAGTCATCTGGGGCCAGATGACGAGGTCGTCAACTTACCCCAGCCAACTTGCCCCGAACGACAATGTTAGAAACTTTCCATTATTGCGGCAGTTTAAAAAAGAATGAGATACAAATACACGGCCTTTATGAAAGTACATTGTTTCAGCTACTCATGTATGACAAAGTATAAAACAATATCTTACCTGTTAGTCTGCAAAGTCTTAATTCAGAGATGTAGAAAATTAGAGCACGTCACGGAGAATTCTCGATCAGCGAATAGCGAGGAACAATACGGCACAAGCGGAATCAGTGCATTATATTTTAGTTCCTAGTTGTGTGGAGCGCTAGTAGTATGAATACAGTGCTGCTACATAGAAGCGGGAATTTAAAATAAATCATTCTTCATCTTGCCCCGCTCGTCAACTTGCCCCGGTCTCCCCTATATATTCTTAAAAATTTTCACAGAATTTACAAAAGTCACAGTTAGCAATGGCAATCGGAGAAAATCATTTGCCGAAGATCACAAGTCATGAAACAGAACAAACCGCACCACCCCGAATGAAATTGAAAGTTAAGATGAACACATGTCGTAAAGTTTTAGAGTTCTGATATTGCCCCGCCTGTTTTAAAATGGCGTCGGTCAGCCATTCTTCCCGAAGTCCAGCCTACCCATAAGCCACCGCGAGCCCGGGCCTTCTCAAACTTAAGCACACACGAGATGCGTGTGGTCTCCTCAAACCGATCTGTTGAACTGATGATCCATCCTGTCATGGCTAACTTTTATCAAAATGGCCTACTTACCTAGACAATAGTCTATCTAGAAAAAGAATCTGTTAACTGAGTGCTACCAGAAAATCACTAGATGAAGAGCGTAACGGGACAAGTGTAGTGATGTGATTGGTTTTGTTTTTAGAGCTTCCAGACCAGTGAAAATGAATTTTGAAAGTTGGTTAATTTAAAAGCACATTTGTTTCGAGTATTGCGATACGTCATCATACGTCACATGCAAAATGTGACCGTACAAAACTTTAGAATCTCAAGTTAATATTATTTTCATAGTGTTCCCCAGCCTTTGCTGAGTCTAGTGGTGTAAAAATCTTTTAAATCGGTTAAGGCTATCAGAAGTTATAGAATTTCTAAAATTTACTGTTTTCCTAGATTGTGCAACCGAAACTTCACTTTTTATTTAAAGTCTATTGTGGCCTGAAACTAAATTTAAATTGAACCGTTATTTAATTTAAGTACTTTAGAAAAGTTTTTAGCTCGTGAAATATGTTAGTTGGCGAAAAACCCAATTTTACAAGTTTGTTGCTACGAAGACATCACAAAGTGGACTTTTATTTACTTATATCTTCCTTTTATTAGTTGCTGGTTATCTGAAACTTAAAGAATATTGACTGGCCAGATATTTTACTTGATTAAATTTACTTTTAAAGCTCTGAAATTACTTAGATGTGCTGAAATTAATTTTTGAACTTCTTCCCATGTGGTGATGCTTTAAAAATCATATTTACTGCTTTAAATCGGTCTGGAACTGCGAGTTATTAGTGAATTTAACATCAAATGGTGAAATTCTAATTACTAAAGTGCTTTACAGTGTTTAATTCAGTGGAATATTACTGCTCTGGTTGTGTAAACAAAAATATGTATTTTACTTCAGGATTATTATGGATTACGCTCATTTAGGTAAGTTTATGGTTTATATTTTACTAAAAACTTCTTATTTATGGTTGTTATGTGTGGTTTATTTACTTTTCTGAACTTAAAATGTTGTTATCTCGATTTGAAACTGTGGTATCTTGTACTGAATGTTAACCTCAAACTTCGCCGGATTTTGACTGACAATAGAGAGTAAGATAGCTTACAATTAAAAAGAATTACTAGAAAGTATATCCACCTGGTGTATTAATTTAAAAGTAACAAGGAGGTTACAGGTTGAAGTGTGGAAACTGGAGTGGTCTGGTGACTCAGTGGTTAAGGTGTCTGGCTGGAGATCAGAAGGCCCATTTTGAATCTTGTTCTTGGCTGGGATTTTCACCTGTGGTACAACTTGCCTTGTAATGTGAAGTACTAGTACACCAGAATGATTGCATGGTTCAGATGCTATGTTAAACTGTAGGTCCCCTATACCCAGTATGATTACTGGGTTAGATTAAGGTGGCTACAGTAGGGGTATATCGTGCCGTTAATAAAAATCCTGTGGCCAGAAAATTTAAATTTGTCCCACACTTGTGTTTTTTCTGTTTCTGGATCTCTCTTCCTCCCCTGAGGTAAGTAGTGGTATCTCCCTCCCTCATTATATTTGTTAATCAGTAAAATTGCTTGAAATAATTTCCATATTGTCATTATTAATATTAAATGTGATGGAGTTTGTGCTATGGTAACAACTTTCCTACTATACTGTTTTCACGCAGGAAAGGCGGGCCAAGGTCACTCCGCTCTATCCCCACCACGCTACCCCAGCCCCTACAGGCGAAGGGGAAACAGCTGCCGCGCATGCGCAAACGTCACCACGACGTATGTCTTACAATATGTTGCATCTAATTTGATGATTTCTTCAGTAAAATCGATCATTTTAACTATTTGTCGTGACGAAAATGAGTGAATCGTATGTCATAGAAATTTCGTGTTTACCAACTACAATTTCATATGTTAATAAATATAAAAATTATTTACATATCAAGGAATAAAACTTACTGCTTCCAATAATTATTTTTAGTTTTAAAACTTGCGCAAGACATTTCGACGATTAAATCCAATTTTTAGATGTCTTTCCCAGTGGAAGTTAATTATCTAAACACGTCGTTTAAATTTTGAAATGAAAGTGATATTTACTCGAAGCGATAGCTTCTGACTAAAGAAATCGTTGATAAGACCACCATTGCGTTTAGAGTGTTGTCAAATAAACTTCCTTGCGTGATTTTGATTTAACCACGTCTCGTCAACATAGATGACAGGTCGAAGAGAATGTTCCTTCCTTAAATCGTGCATTTTTCTTAAAAATGAGGCCCTTGCCGCAACAGTGTCTGTCTTTTCCATCAGAAAACGTCTACCGTCATTATATTTTCTGTATATGAAGTCGAGTGCTTTTAATAACTTATACTCCTCCAGTGTAGTTAATTTTCTCTTTCAGTACCTCCCTCAATTTTCATAAGGTAGGGTATTCACCACGGTCATAAAATTCTAGAACGTAACGTCGAATGACATCTTTCTGAAAGTAATCCATCTCCGTGACCAGTTTTTCTCGGTGAATGTTTTTATTTGGAGAAGAAAAGGATGTCCCTGGAACACTCAGCTGGGCTTCGCAACATACACGCTGCACTGTTCGTAACGATACGCCACACGCCTCTGCCGTAATTTTTAATGGTTTCCTAAAAAGTATACTAACTTTCTCTTCAGAGTTTTCTAACGTCTTAAAAAATTATACACATAAAAAATAATTGTTTTAACTGTCGCCTAAAGTAACAACTATCTGACGCCATTTCACTTGCATTTTATAACGGTGTATCGGAATAGACATGACAATACTTCGACAAACGACAATGCCTGTAGGCAGAGGCCTGCTCGGAGGGGAAGGCAACTGGAGGGGGTGGTGAGGAGAGGCGCGGGGCAAGGGGCACATGACCTTGACGCGCCACTTGAGAGTGAATATAGTATAGCCTATATGGGTATTTAATATAAACTTTTTTAAATTTTAATAGTACACTGCTCACCTCAGAACTTGATAGCCTATTTCCCTGAAATCCCTTAGTACAAAGGAAAACTTTCTCACATTCATAATACCATAATTTGCCAATCCCATAACACCATTATTCAATCCACTACACAATTACCATGCATTTAAATTTCTTGTCTTCCATTAGAAATTCCTAATTAATTGTATGATCATAGAAAAGCTTTATCAGCCTCTCTATGTAATAATAATGTTTACTATTTTTTGAAGTGGCTTTGTTTACTGCAAGGCTTGTGAGAGCTCAGCCACTAACTTCTTTTAACTTGACAAATGGTTTACCCCAAAATATTGTATTTTCTGTGTTTGTGTTTTATTTTGTGTAGCTGCTGCCCTCCTCCCTTCAACTTTGGTGAGTGTTGGGTGTATTTTATCAATCTTTTTTCATATAAATATTGGCTCATGGCAGTTCTTTCTTTCCATCGTTATCACTTACTATTTTTTTAATTATTTTCATTGTATGCTGATCTTTTTAATTAAGTACAACATGAATATAACAAAGGATATGGAAAGTAGAACCAACACTTACCAAAGATACAGGGAGGAAGGCAACAATGAACACACACAAAAAACAAGATAAACACATTTTACAATATTTCCATTTATTTATTTAATATTGCAGCTATATCAATCCTTATTTCAGGATGTAGCCTCTTTATGTCTAATGAGCTATATATTAGAATTTAATTCTACATAGTTTTGTTGTAGTTCTTTCCAGGCTGATCGAACTTGAGCCACCCTCTTCCAGTTCACGCCTGTAACTCGACGTATATCCTTATCCCAACGATCTGGGGATCTTCCTCTTGCTCTTATTTATTTATGTAAAGAAAATAAGGGGTGATAGGGAAAATAATTTTTCACTTCTCACAGATGAAGGCAGGAGAGCCATAACGAACACAAAATAAGAACACAAACAGACTTTACAATAATGATTACGAAAGCTTCCACGGTCACTGTATGTATTATCTTGGTTCTCTGGGTGAAGCCGGGTCACTTTATTAAAACCTAACATTTCTGCTATCATGCTGTGGCCTTCTTCAGAGGACTGCTTTGTCAATTGCCGCTATTGCCTTATATGGTAGCAGGAAGCTACCGCGCTTGCTAATCGTCCACAGTGACGTCACCGCATCCAGTTTAGGCGGTAGGATGGGGTTGTTTGTCTTGGGTTTTCCTGAGCAGGTATGGCCAAATATTATCAAACCACTGTAAGCATTCATGTTGTTCAGCCATTTTTGTATTTCTAATGCTTATTTTACATGCCTAGGCCACCATCTGCTCTCAATGGCTATAACACTGGTCTTATCAAATGAAATTGAATGGCCACTATCGGCTGAATGTAGAACTACAGCTGACTTGCTTGCATTGTTATTTTTCAAATGCTTGATGTGCTCATTGAGCATATCCTTAATGGTGCAGCCGCTTGTAATAGAGCCTTGTCATGCCTTGGCAGCTCCACTTTGTCTCGCACTTCAGCATCATCGGTGGAGAATAACAAACAACCTGACAAGGCAGTGGCCATCGCACCATACATCCAAGGAGTGATGAATAAGATTGGTCAGCTGCTTAAGAAGAACGTCTGTCCTGTATACAAGGCCCCTAGGAAATTATTCAGCATCCTGACCAGCATTAAAGATAAGAGAAAACATTTGCAAACACCAAGGTTATATGAAATTCCTTGTAGTTGTGGCAAGGTATACATTGGGGAAACAGGATGCACCATTAAGAAGAGGCTCAATGAGCACATCAAGCATTTGAAAAATAACAATGCAAGCAAGTCAGCTGTAGTTCTACATTCAGCCGATAGTGGCCATTTAATTTTATCTGATAAGACCAGCTTTATAGCCATTGAGAGCAGATGGTGGTCTAAGTGTGTAAGAGAAGCGTTAGCAATACAAAAACAGCCGAACAAAATGAATGCCGACAATGGTTTACAACTTGACCAATGAATAAAATCTTCTCAGTTCAGAGGCAGAGATTGTGACTGTTGAAACATCTTGTTTTATCGATGGACTAACCCGTCTAGTTTCCCAAGAAGATTTTATTCATTTTCAACACTGAGTAAACCTCCAGTCTTACAACAATTGCAATGTATACCAGTGATGAAAACTTTAGAATTTTAGTCTGTCTGTCCACACAACATGCAAAAAGTAATGGTCAGATTTCAATAAAATTTCACGTAGTGGTAGCTTGTCAATGGCTAAGATATAGAATACTTTTAATCCAGACTGGTAACATACTTCCCAATGATACAGAGATCAAAACAGTAAATTTCTAAACTTATTTCTGTCTGCCCGTAGTACACACAAAAACTAATTGACAGGTTTTAACAAGACTGTAAAATGTGATAGCTTATGTCATAGATTGGGTACTTTTTTATTCAGATCAGCAACATATTTTCTGATACCGTGGAGACTTAATCTATAAATTTGTGTCAGATAATCCGTATAACATGCAAAAACTAATGTATGGCAGTGGTGTAACAGTAGGGTGGCAGGACGGGCTTCAAGCCTACCACCCCCTCCAACAAATATCCCATTTACGCCACCCGGGCTGAAGAAAAAGGTCACCCATAAATTGGGTGCCCCAGTTCCCCCCCCCCTCCCCTTTTTCACAAATCCAGCACTCA
>JARYHS010010334.1:0-47161 GCA_031002005.1 Vandiemenella viatica
CGCATGTATTACAACCAAATAGTTAATTATTATAAATCCTGTTATATAGAAAATGTTGCAAGAGTGAGTAATTAAATCTTAGAAATTTTGTAGTTAAAAGTGCTGCTGCCCAGTAAAATTCAATGTTTTATAAGGCATTTAAAACCATAAAAATCTTATACAACATCACAAGTATAAGCCTACACTCTCTTGAATCTTCTATACTGAGATTTCCAGAAATTATATATTTCACAAAATTTTGATAGTAATTTGCTATTTATGTGCAAGCACACTTTTATGAGTTTCAAGGTTATCTGACCACTAAATAATTTTTCATTATACACATACTTACTAACCCATAAGAATACTAATATATGTAATAATGTCTTCAAGCTACATAAACAATTATTCATAAACTTCACAAGCTTAAGGCCTTACAACTATATATCTTTTAGGTGATATACATTTACAAAAGCCTTTAAAACTTTCATGCCTAACCTCAAAAGATGACTATTCAAACATTTCAAGTCTTATATGGGTTGTTTGGTTAGCACAGTTTTCCCTAAATGGAATCTTTTATGCATTATCGAGTTAACCAACTGTTTCATCTGTATGGGTCCTTTTATGAATTCTAAGGCTGTTAGAATACTTATATGATTTTCCACAAACCTCACAAGCATAAAGCCGCTTATTCGAATGAATCTTTTGGTGTGTCTTTAGGTTATCATTCCGATTAAAACATTTCCCGCACACTTCACAGGCATAAGGCCGCTCACCTGTGTGAATTCTTTTGTGCAATGTAAGACAACTAGAGATCTTAAAAGAGTTTCCGCAAAATTCACATGAATAAGGCCGCTCACCTGTATGAATTCTTTTATGTTTGATAAGGTCGCCTGACTCCTTAAACGATTTTTGGCATACTTTACAATCGTAAGGACGCTCGCCTGTATGAATTCTTTCATGTTTTTTAAGGTTCTCAGACCTGTTAAATATTTTTCCACATACTTCACAAGCATAAGAATATTCAGCTGTATGAATTCTTCTGTGAATTCTAAGAATACCACTTTTCTTAAACGATTTTCCACAATCTTCACAAGTGTAAGGCCGCTCACTGGTATGGATTATTTTATGTGTCTTAAGGGCAGAAGAAACAGTAAAATTTTCCACAAACTTCACAAGCATAAGGCCGCTCATTCAAATGAATTTTTCCATGATTTATAAGATAACTAAGCAGCTTAAACAATTTTCCACAAACTTCACAAGCATAGGGCCGCTCAACTCAACTATGAACTACTCTATGTGTTCTGAGATTACTAGACTGAGTAAAGGATTTTCCACAAAGATCACAAGCATAAGGCCGTTCACCTGTATGAAGTCTTTTGTGATTTTTAAGGCCACCAGTATTCTGAAACAATTTTCCACATACATCACAAGTGTAACGTTGGTTAATTATATGGTTTTTTTATGTGTTTTATGATTACGATAGTCTAAAATTGATTTTCTACAAACTTCATAAGTATAAGCCTGCTTTTGCTTTCCAGTGGTTATAAAATAGCTGCACCTGGAACAAAGAAAATGTAGGTAATTTGGTATAATACAATAGTAATTTCTTTTCAGGTACCATTAAGAAAATTCTTAGAATTAATAATTTAATATTTATACCTAGCACAGATTTCTAATCAACTATATATAATAAAATGTATATGAATCTATTTAGCTGAATTTGGTAAGCTGTAGGAAAGAACAGGAAAATCATTTAATATTTTTTTTCTGACTTAGAGCAAAAGCTTAAAAAGTATTAATTGGATAATATACAATTTAATCATTTTTTACAATACCCATTATTGATGTCTTCAATATTCTTGTATAATAATGACAATATACTGCTTAAACAATATATAGCTAATTGTTTTCAATTCTGTGTACTTCCAGTGTTAGTTACACAATAATTTATAGTCAATATGCAAAATAATATGGAACCATACTAGACTTAGTATTTATTGCTAAAATATAAAATTCAGTAGTCAAAGTGATTTTAAGTATATATTACCGAAGATCATTAGTTATTTAATAGCAGTCTATTTGCACATCTGCAAAGTAAATGTAAATTTACCCTAATTGATTAAGCATATATCTAGAGAACTGTATCATTTAGCATTTCAGCAGGCCTGTTTATTTTCACAGTAAGTTGTGATTAACTGAATTGTATCTGTAAAGCCCTAGCCAGTGAAATCAGAAAAAAATTCAGCGAGATTCAAGATATAAGAGTACCTACTAAAATAGAAATACAGATTAAAATGATTATAAGTTATTTACTTAACTAAAATAAAAGCTATTGAAAATTTTTAGAGAATAAATGCTCATAAAATTTTGAATAATTTGCTTTACTGAGTGTCTTGCAGTTTAATCAGCATGTTACTTAATGAAGTATTAAGATTATTCAAAATAATGTGAAGTATATGGCATTGATGTGTTTATACATATATTCTTATAAATTCTCCTTCTTTATTAATGTATTTTGTATAGTAATTAAACAGCATTAAGCTTTCATTCTTAATATCTATTAATGAGTTTAATCAATTGTCAGTGTTACATTGTATAAGACTATTTTTATTATAGAATAGTCTTTTCTGCCTTTCATTATTCATACAGTGCTCTTGGGTAAAATAGATGGGAACAGTTAAAAGAAACATTAACTCTGTTAATCGTTAATCTGCTATTTAAAAAGTTAACTTTGATAATTGTTAAAACATTGCATTTTTTCAAATTTAACGCAAGTTAAAGTTGACCATTAAAAGATAACCATCTGAAAGCGGATCTAACTGTTACACATACCAGGCATTTACTTTTTCGTAACAGCCAGATCACCAGTACATAATTGACCTGATGATGGCTGCTGAGCTAGGTGTCGAAAGCTTGTTGCTCTTTAATATTATCCGGCTGCAAACCCGAGAAGATTTGTTGTCATTTATTCGCCGGGAAAGCCTACATATACATATGTTGTTTAAGATTATTAAGGCTAGACATGAGTGCCTTGAGTGCAGAAAGTTTAGGCAAACACAGTTTGAATTCATACATCAACTCTTCTCTCAGTCTTGATTGATGCAACATAATCACATAAGCGTGGCCAAGGATTTTAATATTCTCATTGATATTGCTCATTGTGTTCTTTCACTAATGAATTCAAGATCTCCTGTTTCCATGATGTAATCATGTAATGAATGTCAGTTTAAATTTTTTCGCTAATAAACATGAAACCAATAGTAACAAAATAGAGTAAGACTGATAACGATTTTAGGTTAACATAAGGCATAAATTTTTCCAATTTTGTTAACTTTGTTAATTAATGATTAATGGATTTACAGTTTTCTGCCAGCTATGTTGGGTAACAAGCTATGTTAATGTACTGTTTCCACACAGTACTTAGGTAAACCAGTTCTCCAGCACAAAATACATGTGAAATAATAAACAGGGAAAAAAACTTTGGACTTTTAGCTCAACTGGCACTTTGATTGCTAGCCATTCCTTAAAATATATCTTGGGATTCTAGAATATATAAACAAACTACCCAATTGGCTGAATTTTCGATTGTCAACTGACATGCTGTACCTTCTATTTAAGATAGAGTTTTCATTACAGGTATACTTAATTTAATTTTAAATTTATTTCATTTATGCTTCCTTGATTTCAGTAATATTTCACAGCATTTATGAATATTAACAAAAAATTCCTTTATAATATTGGTTCTAAAATATTTTTTCTAGCTATTGCATAACCACCATAGGAGATTTGAGAATTCAGCTGCCAATATTATGAGAAAAAGTAATATGGGTTAGTGCCCTCATATTGTTTGATTAAGAATACCTGGTATTATCCCTACCATTACTATTTATGCAGCTTTTCAGAAATAGAAAATATGCCTATATGTTTAAACAAAACAAAAAATCAAGAATTTTAATTTCTTGAAATTATTTTATCAACAACAAACATAAACTTAAATGTGTTATATAATTGGTTTAACCAATTGCCTTGATTTTAGTTTACACGATTAAAAAAAAGGTTTCTGCAAAATTTCAAATTTTGTACTTTCTACCATTAAAGACCTTATGACAACTTATTTTTAACTATCAATTAGAATAGTAATTAACCTATTGTTAAATAATATTTTCATTTTAAAAATAAGTTTTTGTACATAACTATAACAGTTCTATGGAGCTACGAAATTTGAACCATCAAAATTAAATACATTTGAAGAAAATGAAATTTCAATTTCTACAAATGTTTGTATGTGTTAGTTGTACCTACCCCCTTAATGATATTATTTCATGCTTAAGAAATCCTATGATTGGAGAATTAACATGTCTACTATTGTAAAAAATATATTTTCAATTATTACATTGTTAATTTCATGTTGCAATGGAGGATTTCCTATTCAGAATAAAACAGAGAATAGATGATAAAAATGATTAACTGGTGGGGAATTTTTTATTTAATTTTGTTTTTTTTTTTAAATTTATTTTTGACAATAATGTTACAAGATCAATAAATAATAGTTATGATTTTCAAACAAACAAAAATTGTTATATGATTACAGTAAACTTATAAATGGGTAAATTCAATGAAGGGATCAAATGAAATACAGTATCAAATATACCAAACTTGATATCTACAACTGGAAACTTATAGAGAAATGAAAATATCTAAATTGTAATACAAATTATTGATCAGAGATAATATTTAAAATTGATACAATGAATTCTGAAAAAAATTACTTTTAGGCTGTCACATCCTTAAAACTGAAAATTTTGTGTCAAGTGTGTTGTGATTCCTTGAATTGTATCAGAGAAAGCCTGTGATTCTCAAGTCATATAAGTACTAAATAATGACTGGAGCTTAAAAAAATTGTGCTACTTACTAAATGAAATCATAAGTTACAGAATTTTTGTATACAGTATGAGCATAAAATTTTACAGTTTACTTTGAAGTATCTCTTAGTTTCACTAATATGTAACTTACCAACCTATTAGTTTCATGAAATGCTTTACAGTGTACAAGATTATGTTTTATGTGTGTGTACAATTTTCTTATGATTTCTGAATTTTTATATTTATGTATTTATATTTGTTAAGTAATATCTAGCTTTCTTCTTTAGTCTCTATTAATAAATTTGAACTATTGTCAGTATTATATCACAATATGATTTGTTTCACTATAAGAACATAGCCTTTTCAGTAGTGTATTAATACAATGCTCACACATAATATGCTCAGTGCACTTAGCTGCCTAGAATATCTGAGAAAATTACCAAAGTGGCAGCATTTTTTATGAGAAAGTGAAACGTTTCACCTCAATGTGGCAATTGTTTCATTTTGGAATCTGTAAGTTTCATTTCATTTATACTTTCTTAATTACACAAATATTTTACATGATTAATTACCAGTTATAAATATTACTTTGAGAAACTGACTGTATTCAGACCTTCATCAACAATACTTTCTAGCAATTGCATAACTACCACAGCATCTGAGAATTCAGTTGCCAATATTACAAGAAAGAGAGGTGTCAGCAACTGCCTATACATTGCTATGTTCCAGATATCTAGTTTAACTGTCACATGGGACTATTATTCATGCTAATAAGAGTTTATACAAACATATAAAGCTATTTTATATAGCTGCCATAATATTTAAAAAAATGTTATCAATACTGCATGGAATGGGTATTTCATAAGCTGATGTGTGTGTGGATAGTACTGAGCCTGACTGTCTATTAGTTCATATCAACTAGCACAGCAGAATATATCTCCTCTTAATGATGTACACATCTTGCAATAAAACTGGGCTGGGTATCATTCATGTCAGCATACATAGCAGAATATATTTTCACTTTAGCTATATTATTTTCAATGTTCACGAGTGCTGACTACTAAAGGAGTTAAAAATATACCTTGAACTGTGTTAAAATAAAATTCCAAAGGTTTTTAGAACATCATTCCACATGATATCTCTGCTCAGATCTCTCTACCCTGGTGCTGTAAGACAACAGCCTAAGGTAAAATGTAATCTTACAATTAGCTTCAAAAAATGTCTCAACCTGAGTATCAATTATATGATCCTTTTATCTGTTGACAGGATAAACTTTAATAGTGTTGTTTATAACCTGCTGATAGATATTTGGTTCACTGGACTCAAAGATTAACATTGCTGGACCCAAAGTTCAAACACTGAATCAGTACCCCACAGACCTTAAAATTCAATGCATATTTCCTTGTTTTCCTAATTTTTTCTAAGAATGAACAACGTGAGCATCTCAAATATCCTTCAGAATTATTTCCTGGTAGGAGGTACAAAATTTAAATAGAAATTAACTCCGCAATAATATGAAAATCATTATGTGAATCATTTAATAACTTATTTAATTGCTGCTGAAAATTTAGTAACAAAAACAAAAGCTAACTGATCTCATGAATATCTACACATTCAGTAATGAAAATAAGATCTAAATATAAAACATTTTTGTGCATAAACTTGAGACCACCCACCCAACAAGATCACAACTAACATACCTACAATCAAATTGATTAGCTATGCCAGTCAAGAGACACTGCCTACCTAGGATGATTGCTTTTGGTATTCTATAGTTTCTTAAAACTAACTCTAAAAGTGTGACTCATTCAGAGTGGTCAATTTATACCATTTTTGCCAGCAATCATATTACTTTATTTATAACAATATGGTGTTTGATATAGAAACCTCAATTACCAAAAACTGGAACTGGAAATTCACAGCATTCAAGACTGATATACCACTGATCACTAAGAAGTCGAAACTGATACAAAACAAAACAAAGGAGACATTATTTTTAGTCTCTATATGCCTACATTTATAAAAAAGAAAAGGAAAACTTTCTAATTTGAGAAAAATCCTATATATATACACCTACAGCTATATTGAAACATAATTTTTTATTCCAACAGCGAAATTGGTGATCTGGTCTAAAACATGAAAAATCTAAAATTAAGATTAGACTGTCATCTTACCTTTTCTGCAAAAACGTCCAAGGAAGTTTTGAAGATCTGCTAAAGTCCTGATGGTGTTGGAGCCTTGTCAAATCTTGAAAGACTTCTGAGCAATAAATACAGACATACAAGGGACAGGAGACAGCTGTTATATGGCCAAACACGTGTTTTATTAGAGAATTCCAAGACAAAAATATCTGTGTACAAAAAGCACACACAAGCTGAAATAATGGTTGCTGCTTCAAACTAATTTTGGTGTT
Source organism: Vandiemenella viatica (assembly GCA_031002005.1). Taxonomy (NCBI): domain Eukaryota; kingdom Metazoa; phylum Arthropoda; class Insecta; order Orthoptera; family Morabidae; genus Vandiemenella; species Vandiemenella viatica. The sequence continues at coordinate 7,258 of JARYHS010010334.1, forward strand.
ATGGTAAGTCATATGGGTATACAATATTGACAGATCCACAAAAATCTGACCACATCTTTGACAAATATACTGTGGAGTACTGATAAGCAGGTTATGAGAGAAAACATGTCTTATCAGCAAATCCCGTGAAATGTAAATGTGCAGACATATAGCACATGTGAACTGTAGTGGCCTGATGACTGATGTGTTTTTTACCACATCAGAATCCTCTTTGTCATGACACCGAGCAAGGCTATGTTGAAATTTAACTGTTGTACTGGAACAAGAAAAAATTAAAGAACAAGTCACATACAGGCTCAGGATATAGCAATAACCAATTGCAATTCTATATACAACATAAATGGTTAACTAATACACTTTTTTACTAAGATACAATTGTTATATATTGTGTCCACTATAGAATTATATTACTAAAGCAACTGAATTGTAAAATAGTTAACAAAAAAAGATTCACAAAACATTATGAATTATAAGTTGAATTTTATGAAAGCATTTCCAATCAAAGATATGTCTATTCTATTCTATTAATAGTAATATGGCTTTTAATAGTAAGTTGTCTGACAATGAAGAAGAAACATTAAGATACAAGGAAGCTAATAAAATAGCTAAGTGAAAAATTGCTATTGTAAAGGAAGAAATAATCAAAGAATGGTACAAAAAACCAGAATGAGAAAAATTATAAATAAGATCACAAAAGCATAACCTCAGAAGGAACAAGATTCGGGACAGGTAAGAGTAGTGAAGGACAAGAGTGGTAAAATTATACATGAAATACACAGGATAAACATAGATGGAGGGATTAATATTTTACGTTTTGAATGCAGAAAACTACAGATAAGAACTAGAAGAAATACCAGAAGTTTCAAGACCATAAATGATGATTGAAAGATAAGAGATAGAAAATACTGTCAGGGAAATTAAAACAGAAAAAGCACCAAGACTGTAAGATGTATGGTGAAAGGACTGGTGCAGATAATGTGGCTAAAATGAAAGATGCCTAACAAATACATATCCAGCATACTGATGCCATATACATTAATAAAAGTGATATACTTGAATGTGGCAATTTCAGAGGAATGAAAACTTACCTAATGTATCTTGAAAGTGTTTAAAAGAATCCTACACAACAGGCTTTGAAAGGTCATGAACATAAATGAATTCCATTACATGTCTTTAAAAGTAAAGAGTACAACAGATCCTTTGTTTACTGTAGGACATTTCCAAGAGAAGACACTGCAAGGAAACAAAAGTCTGTATAATGCATTTATAGATTTGGGGAAGGCCTGTGAGAGAATACTGTGTGATTGGTGTTCTGGTGCTCTAGCAGGAGAGGAGTTACAGAAAAGATCATAAGTAGGATCATAGAAATGTATGATGGCTCTTTAATATAAGTGAACACACATAATAGAAACACTAGAGCATTTAGTATGAAAGTAGGCATTTGTCAGAGTTCAGCACTATGTCCATTTCTATTCATGTTGTTAATGGATGCAAATCAGGGATGATGGTACTAGGGAACTCCTGTATGCTGATAACTTAGTAATCATGGCAGACACTGAAGAACACCAACAGCAGAGTCTAAGGCTGGGGCAAGAAACACAAGAACAAAAGTGTCTTAAGATCAACACATAAAATAGACTAGGGCTTAACATTATGGTCACCTGAACGTAGAGATTTATATGACAATTGTACGATGGGTTATCCATTGTGGGTCAGAAACATGGGCTTTATGTAAAAAAAAAAAATCCCTTTTGAAAGGATGGAAATGAGGATGATAATGTGGCTATTGTGTATTTCTCTGAAGGACAGTCTTTGAAATGAAGAGATAAGAAGCTGAAGTGGCTAGTATTAGTGAAGTCACCAGATAAGGAAGATCAAGATGGTATTCCTCTGGGAGTAATGAAATCCAGAGAGAGAGAAAGTATAAAGTAGAAGGATCTGGATAAGGACCTCGTGGACACAGGACTGAAAGAAGAGAACTGGGATAGGTAGAAGAAAGTCATCAAGACAGCCTACTCCTAATATTGAGAAATTGTATAGAAGGAAGGAAGGAAGGAACAACTCTTAACAATGACAAAAATTGAGAGAGCTCATAGGTTAATGAAAAATATCTATAGCAAGAAGTGGCTCTCTTGGTATATCAAGATAAGGCACTACAATACTATAGTCAAAACAGAATGCCTGTATGCCAGTGAATGCCTCTCCATGAATTACAAAATAGAAAATCTGGAGTTCTTACAAAGCAGAATCCACTAGAAAGTTACAGACCCAATTGAGATTGATACAGGATGGAATCTCAGAAGAAACCATGAAGTCCACAATAATGTGTATTGGAGATCATGGATAAAAAGTTGATATTACTCAGATACTTGTACAGAATGGATAAAAACAGACTAACAAAAGGGTATTGGACAATGTATGGAGCAAGAAGAGAACTATAGCATGGATTAATGAAGCATGTAGAGATCTGAAACGTCCCATAATCACTGAGGCCCAGTTGTTAGATATCAATGCGATTTGAAACATGATCAGTAATTTAAAAGGGTTTCAATTTGAAAGAACAGCAAAGACTGGGAGAACAGAGGCAGCAGCATGGAACGGGAAACTACAAGAAGTAACTAACACATGATTTTTACTGCAAATTTTCAAACAAAAAACAAGTGATAGGTTTAGCCAAAGTTATGGGATAAGGGATGCCTGCTATCAAGGATACATTGGTATGCTAGTTTCCAACTAGTTCAGAAGAGGTGGTACTATCAGCAAAAGCTCTTACAGCTTACAGCACCCACTATAAAATAATGACATTGTGGAAAGTGGCACAGGTTTCCACTGGAAAGTCAATGTTCTCAGTGTGAACTGTCTGCCTGTCGACATTCATCCTGGTGTGCAGGTGTTGAGGCCTATATAAGAAGTGTGCAGTGAAGACACGTAGCTTGGTGAATGAGATTTCTATTTGTACAAGTGGTATATCTAATAGAAAGTAAATGATCTACTGGTGGTAGAACTGCAACAGACAGTGGAGGCTGGAAGCATGCTGTAAGTATTGCATAGAATAGGCTGTAGGTGAGGAATCAAGATACGTGACCACAAGCAAATGATTTTGTGCATAAGAAAGTTTGAGTGTAATGTTGGTAGGTTTTAAGGATAAGGGATGAAATTTCAGAGAAAATAAGTTTTGGAGTTAGAAAGTATCTGCAAATGGTAAGCATAGAATACTTAGTAGCAATTTGTCAGTAGTGTTCAATGAGTTTCCTTTTCACTGGCGCACATTATAAAGAATATAATACCTGATAGTTGATGCTATGTTAATGACAGTACCAAATTACTAAATAATGTGCAAAATTAAATTATGAGCATTGTATGAGTAATAGAAAGATTTGATAACTATAAAAGTATTAATTAAATATTTATTTGTAAATGATAGGTATTTTGAATGGATTTTGTTCTTTGAATGGACTATAAATGAATACAGCTACTAAAACAGCATTGGTAATTGAATAAAATTATAATGGCTTTAAGTAAATTAAAATCCATGTTGAAAGAATATATAATGATGATAAAAAAATAGATATTGATAGGTTTAATTTACTTTAGTAAGATGTTCTAGTCAGGATATGTATATCAACTGTACAACTTGGCATGTATACTGTTCACATTAATATTAGACTGATTTAATTTAAGAAAAAAAAAATTAAAACTGTTCCAGAGATGTACTGTTCAGCACCGTGTAAAACATGAAAGATATGTTTTTCTTGTGGATGAAGTATTCAGGTAGGGCATAATTATCAGCTGCCAGCTGCTTATGGCTCAGAATCTTCCACTTTAAGCAGAAATACAGGATGAAAGTAATATTGGTAATATTAACAACTAAGTTCAAAAAATGAAATTTACCAAATACCGAGATGCGACACACAGTATAAGATACTAGCTAACTGTCCTTCCCCTGCTGCATGTGATAATAGTCATAATACTGGCTAAGTGTTTTATTGAAGATGGTTGATAATAAGAGAAGAGAATCACATCTTCAAAATATACCACAATTGTGACATTATGATGTGTTTTGAAATATCAGAAATTTCTTAAAAAATTTAAATTTTTACAAAGTAATCTAACAATAGCCTATGCCAAATTCGATTTTCTGGTATAGTTGGTATTTTGGAAAGATAGAAAATTAAATGTTCAGTGTTTCTACATGTTTACAAGACAAAAATACCGGTACAGTAAGTAATGATTCAGAAATATATGTATGTATTTTTAGATCTGATTAATTTAACACATTTATACAGGTTTCACAAAAAGAAAGAAATAGAAAGGAAAAAAGAGTGGGAGCATATCACAACACTATGGGGACATATGTAAAGTATATACAATGATGAAAATAAAAACATTTTCCCTTTTGCATAAATAAGAAAATGTATCAACAGATTTCAAATAATAAATGATCATACTGAAACTGCTGAGTCATACAGTCACACTCATAAAATTTCCTTTTTTCTAAACTTGCACAACATGAAAGCAATTCTGACCAGAATACAATAGAAAGTTAATGGTTATGATTTGGCACAATATATATTGTATTACAAAGTAATAAAATTTTAGTTGATAAAATGCAAATATAAACTACATTAATATACCATTCATGACAGTTCTTTCAATGGCTATGGTTTGATAACAAAGCTTTAGTTGATATATAAAAGTATAAACATATTGCTGGAATATTGTTCACTATATTTTCTACATATTGAGAAAGCCTCCAAATAGAAAGTTGCCACCTGATTCACCCAATCTCCATTCAATACCTTATTTTGTAAGATCCCTTTTATAAATCCACAGCCACAGCATTAAATTCAACTTATCCATTTCATCAAGAATAGCATGCAAAATATAAGTGAGACGTATTATTAACTTGATTTTTTACTTGCAAAATTATCACTGAAGATGGCAGTTATTTGCAGAACATCTAAGTCAAGTTAATCCTACCTCCATCAGGAATAATTCCACTCGTTTGGCCAAGACCTGAAATATTATTCCTATTCTTGTGTTTTTGTGTGTGTGCTTTTTATGTGTTCACGCCATGCAACCATCATCTAAGATAAATGGTAGTTCATTTCTGTATCTTATTTGTAATTCCTATTTTCTACTTAGCACCTACTGCTTCCTGGTTACCATATATGTTACTATATATGTATAAGGTTTTATCATTCATTCATATTAGTAAAAATGGAGCATGTTAAATTGATAATCTGCATACCAGATTACAGAAAGTATTAATGTTAGAGTGGCATAGATCTGTATGTCGAGTGCTGTAGGTTTAATAACAGGGAACTACCTTACCTATCAGGAGTGGACACCAGTGCTGGATCCTCCTGTTCAGTGTCTTACAGCATATTCTGAAAAAAATATATGTAACGTGCTTGATAATTTACTTAAAATTCAGGATAAAGTGCTAAAACTATTGAAGATAATTTAAAGAATATAAAAGCACAAAATCTCACACTGAAATTGAACCATAATAATTCATAGTTAAAAACACACACAAAACCTAATTGTTTAGTGTCACCAACCAGCATAACCATTGTAGATCGCAGGACAGATTCAAAAAATCACCAACACAAACAAAATAGAGACTGTTAAAATGCTTTTATATAGTCTCAAGAATGCCAGATTGTAAGATCATAAAAACTCAAGGGAATGAGTTAATAACAATTGAAAACACAACAGCTGCAAGAGTTAACAAAATTATTGTTATTAGTAATTGAAAACCAACCATAATTTTCATACCTAGATCTACAATTATTTCTTAACTCCAGTAATGAGTAAAATAAAAATTGTTAAAACATTCAACCATTTCTCTGAACAGAATATCAATATTGTATATATCCCAAAAACACACCTTTTGCAAACATTTTACTTTGTATCCTTAATCTCCAGTACCACAATTATATTATATCAAGGGAGATATAATTTATTATTTTAGTCTAACTGAGAATCACACTTCTTCCTAATGCCACAAACATAAGTAATAGGTCTGTTAGCACATGTTCTCCATAGTAACAGGACACTGACTGAAGTAAAATCATAGGCTTTAACATACATGGTCAACTAACATCGATTTCCTTCTTTATTTTTTTTCTGATTTTATACAAATTTCTCCCATTTACTTCCATTCTGTTCAACATATGTTTAATAAACTAGCAGTACACTGTCATTATTTCACATCAAACTTCCATCAAAACAAGAAAACAACCAACAGGTAATTACAAATTGGTGAACCCAGTAGAATGAGTTATTAGCAGCAAATTGCTATTCAGATAACAATAACTAAACAGAACAAATGACTCGACAGGAATCAAGGCAGAACATGAGCACAGTTGGATGCATTACTGTTATCAATCACAGTGGCTGTAGGCTACCATGTATCACATAGCGGCAGAAAAAAACCTTCGTTATCTTAACCTCAAAGCAAAGGTTTCCGAACCAATTTAATACATCGATAAAATTATTGTTAAAAATATAATAAGTGAACAACCAAATTATTCAAAATAAAATTCACAGTTTGTGTAAAACAATTTGCTCACTCATTTTGGTTGTTAAAATATTACACATTTAAATGTGTAGTGATTATCATAGTATTCAAGTGTCAATCACAAGGACAACAACTAAATTGTTCACGATTATCACGATGCTAGTGGAAGTAGCGTCCATATTGTTGTACGCATTAATAAAGAATGGACGAACTGTACGACTCCATTAGACATGTCACCTCCTCTTGACGACTAGAGGGATGAATGTATAATTTTTATGGCAATAAACTCACAGCATGTAGAATGCACTACTCACTAGTTATAACTATTTTTCTACAAAGATGATACATATCTGAGAGGAAACATTTCATTACTAAATGTTGTTGTTTATCTCCATTAACCATTGGGTATACTGTTGAACGCGATTTGCTCATTCTGTCGATAGATATAAAATTTTACAGGTATGCAAAGATTTTTTTTAAAATTATCTGTAAGTATGAAAAATCTCGGAAAAACTTCACTCATTCGAAAATCCAACACATAAACTACTTTCCACTATGTTTACTTGTAATTCTCATATTAAAACAAAATGGTAAAGTATATAAATGATAACTTTCGTTATTTTCGATGTATTTATAGGCCGCTGGCAAAACCACTATTTTAGTGTTATCCGAAATAGCAATTTATTACAATACATTCATTTTCCATTGATCCCAATATAAGAGACTAGCTCTGCGCGAAGTGGAAAGTTGTCAATTTACAGATAAACAATTGCTTAACAAAATATTACAGAACAGATACAGTCATAGCATACATGGTACATTAAACAATTCTATAACAAAATAATATATACACCAGGAGATGTACAGTCATAGCAATCATGGTGAATTTATTATGTGAGCTACATGTACTCAGGCTATTGGGAGTTATATTGTAGATACCTTAGAAATAAATTCTTCGTCAGACTAGAAAGAGTTGCCAATTCAAAATTCTTTCATTTTTTTCCCGAATTCATTATTACGTACACTAGATTAATATTTGTTAGAAGCTTACTGAAGATTTGTATCCCTGAATATCGGACCCATTTTTGAACAAATGACGACGACTCGTAATTCTTTTGAAGATCATTTATACTTCTAGTGCCATAATTGTGTATTTTACTATTTGTTTCAAACAAAGTGTAATTTGTGACTGAAAATGACATTAATGTGTATGTATACTCAGCCACCAATGTTGAAATCCCTAACTTCTTGAACAGCTCTCTACAGGAACTTTCGGTTATTTGTTACGTGGCGATACCGCATGCACTGGCGACGGCGGACGTGACGACACCGTGACGTCACCGTGACGATCCGTACAGTCACAGCTTGTAAACATGTCACTATCGGGACCGCACGGAAATGTGGGTTTTTTTGGGCGGGGAGAAGAGGGAAAAATATGCGTATATTACAAATGTTACTAACGGGACCACACGGAAAAGTGGGGTTATTCCTTTTAGTGCTATTGTGACCTCGCTACGCTCGGTCACAATAATTTAAAATTGTACAATATCAACCTAAACTGATATCCCGAAGGTGAATCAGATGCAGGCGGCCGCTGGTAAGCGGCCGCAGATGTCCGATAACACAACCAGATGTTCAGTGTTTGATGTGTTATCGGATTTCTGCCGCTTATTTGCCTCTCATTTCTGTAAAACACCGTATAAAATATTTTACGAAACGATACCGCGAGTGCACATTTATTTCCTGTGTGACATATGTTTACAAGCTGTGACTGTACGGATCGCCACGGTGACGTCACGTACGCCGTCGCCAGTGCATGCGGTATCGCCACGTAACAAATAACCGGAATTTCTATTGCTAACCCCACATATAAATCTTATTAGTCGCTTTTGGGCTCTGAACACTTTGTCTGTATGGGTAGAATTGTCCCAGAATATTATCCCATATGACAATAAGAAGTGAAAATAAGCAAAATGAACTAGCTGCCTCATACAGATAGCATATATGGCTGTAATTGTACGAATTGCAAATGTGGCTTCACCCAATCGCTATAGTAAGTTAGAAACATGTATCTTTTCACGTTTTAATTAGTTCAGTTCTTTGTTCAAAGCACAGTGAGAGTATTCAGTCTACACGCTTCGCGTATACGACTGATACATGACTCAATTCATCCACTTCTTTGTCCATCATCCTCTCTCGACTATAATGAATTCTCTGTGTAGTTAGCGTAGAGCCACAAAGAAACTACTGAGCGTGGTGGCTGAGTGGTTAACGCTCTGGCCTCTCACTCGGGACGACGACGATTCGAACCCCGTCCTTGCATACAGATGTGGGTTCTCCATGGTTTCTATAAATCACTGCAGGAGAATACTTGCCTGCTTCCTTCAAAAGGTCATGGCCGAATTCCTCCCCGTTCAGTTTCCCCGGGTCCATCCCATCTCTAATTTCGTCGAGGAGCCGTAAAGCCCCTGTTATTCTAACTGTTAGATTTTCCATTATAATACTGTAGTTTTGTACCTTTAATGAATCGTGTTTATAACGTCGTTATAGCATTGATGAAGAGGATTGAAGGGGATTGATGGGATCTGAATCTCTTCTAGTTCAGCTATTCATCGGAGTTATAATGAAAAACAAATTAATGCAATATTATGGTAAATGTCTCTAGGGCGTATCAGTGCGAAATAGCCTTTCTGGAGTAGATTGATAAAAATTATTACGAACTCCATTAATAAATTTTTTTCGTATCAGCTTACAGCGTTAGCATATGGTGGAATCCAAGTGAGCTTAATTAGAAAATACAAATATATCTCTTCTACTGCCACTGTGTAGCTTTTTCGAAGAGTGCAACGGTATTGTACGTTAATTTTTTGAACGTGATATATTAGCGTCAAATTATCCATTGTGTTTTACGCTCAGCGGCAGACAACCCATGACACTCACTGCAGTCACGAGTGACGTAGCGTTTAGGCAGCTAGATAAATTACAACATTGTCCGACGTCGCCATCAGTTGCTAAAAATCTGTATTTCAAGTAAATTTCCAAAGCTGTGCTGCAGGACATAGGTGCAGTCTGTACACAACAATTACTTAACGACGAGGTTACAGTGACACATATGGCACCAATTGAGGTGGGACTCCGACATAAACTAGCGTAATGAAATTTTAATAGAAGAAATCTTATTTAATTTTTATTATTAACTATAAATTACCTAGAACACAATAAGTGGAAGCACTTGAAATGTTTTAAAGTGGGTCGTTAGTTAAACTTAATGCCAAGAGAAAGATTCCGGACGAGTCTCAAAACGCATACCTTGGTATTTAGCTTCGTCAACGTCAACGTCATTAAGAGACGGGTGAGGATTGGAAACAAGGAATGGGAAGGAATTCGCTCGCAGGCTATTGAAAATATCATCCCAGTATTCACTAGGAGAAATATGTATAACACAGAAATATGTATAACTGGCGGGGATTACAACCAGCGTTCTTCCGATTGCGAGACAAGAGCGTGACCGCATATCCTCAACGCTAGGTGAGTTTTCTGGAGGCGACTCTAGACTGCAGCAGTCGCGTGCTGGTGACATTCACAGTGTGGCAGGTCAGACCACAGCAATGCTTAACGCATTTTGAGATAAGATAGCGGACTACGCTGCAGTACGCTCGAACAGGATGCTGCTGAAATTGTTTAAATCTAATCAAATTTGTTATAACTTTTACTGAGATTCAGTGTACTGTGAATTGAATTTGTGGTGGAACGCATGCTCCAATGGCAACTCCCCTAGTTACCTATTTAACGGTTTCTTAATTATTTTTAAAAAAATTGTTATTAGCTTACATACTTCAGTGTGAAGTTCACTCAGTCCTCTACATTTTCCATTTAAAATTTTAATTTAAAATTTCAATTTATTCCCGTAGCTGCCCATACATACAAAAGAAAAATTTCCCACACTCTTATACATGACATGAAATCGGGTTCCAGTTTGTAATCAAGGCAGTCTTTAAAAGTTGTTAATTAACAGCATTTTTAATAAAATAGTGCTGTTATATGGTAAACTATGTGCAGTATAAAAGGTTTTGCTTGTTTGTAGGTAGTACATATGACGAATTTTTAGTATCATTGCTTTAAGTACAGCGTATCGCCGTTTCTAGAGACGAGTTTCAAGTTGGTAGGCGATATTGCTTCAAACTTGTTAAGAAAAGTGGTCTGAAACTCACGTCTTCGACGCTGGTTATTTGTATTGTACCCCAAGAGTGATTTTTTTAAAATTAATACAATAGTTGGTTCTGTGTGGATGAAATGCATAACACTGTACAGACGTGAGATCTGAGACTTCTTCGTTCTCTGGGCTGGCGACATGTGATATATGACAAACCGCATAGCGAGAACAATAGAACAAGGAGACAGGAGCGCCCAGTGTAAACTCTATCAGCATTACCCTTGAAGGACCTCAAATATAAACCCGTTATAAATTACAGGCTGAGATATTGTTAACAACTAATTCGTCCCACACATCATTTTCAGAAAATACGAGAACTGAAACTGCATTTAGTGGTAGACACGCTAGGAACAGTGTATTGTCTCTTTCAGGTCCGGCGTAAACACTGCTTGTGTACTACAGAAAACCTTTTTTCTACTTTTCGTTTCTCTGGAATCTCTATTTGCGACTTCTACTGTCACCACATTCCGTCAAACTGACCCACTAAAGGAGGACATGGAGAGAGGCGGAACGGAGGTCAAGGTCAGTCTGAGGCCGGGATTAGAACCGGAGACCTTTCGATCTGTAACTCTGTTATCACGTAGTGTAATCTAACACGTGACCTGCTGTCCCATCGTCCGTCATTTCAGATCCAAAGGATTTTTTGTCTGTAAAAGATTTCGGTTGGGTTATTACATCGAGAAAATTGCTTTTGGCCGCATTGCGTCGTTGAGACAAACCATAGTTACTGACCAACCACCAAGCATGGGAATATATCACTATTGAACTTTTACTAGTTTGACAGATTTTTGTCTGTTCAGTATTAATTTTACATTATCGTTTATTTTTCCACATGTAAGGTTGAAATTTTAAGATATCGATATATTAACAGTTCTTCACTTTTTGAAAGTAAATATTTTATCATGTTCACGTCTCAATATTTGCGAGTAACATTTTTAAATGACACCATAATTAAATATTGATGGAAAATTAATGGAGTAGTAGTTCTTGCTGATGGCTTGTTTCAAATTATCTTTGGTCCTATGCTTTCAACAATGTTTTTCAACAAGTTTCCCAATTGCCATAACATATCGCCTCAAGTAATTCACAAGTCTGTTTTATTTAATTTGATTCCTCTACAGTCCATTGCACGGGAAGTAGGCCTAATTTTCTTTCTGCTCGTAGGTCAATGAAGGTTTAGGCAGCTGAAATTAAAGTTTAGATTCTACGAATTTCTGTACTAAACATCACAATATTGAGTTTTTCTGTAGAACTGACGTTTTATAGGTAGTATATGTTGAAGTCTACTAGATTCGTTGAAAAATTAACGAGAACGCCTACCATATAGCCACGCTGCAGACCTTCCGTCATTTTTTTAGCTTATGTTATATGTTCAGCAAGAGTTCAAATACCTTAGCGTCAGTGGCGTAGCTAGGTCAACAAAGGCCCCGGTGCCAAATGGGTGATCTTTTTTTGTTTTCTTGCTCTGCCAAGTTGCTTTTAGGGGCCCCCGGCCCCCTGAGCTGAGTATGGGGGCTCCTGAGCTTGGGGGCCCCTGGGCTGTGGTTGGGGGCTCCCTAAGCAGTAGCTAATCTAGGTTCACAAGTCCCTCAGAGCTAAAAAAGGGTCAAAGTTCGCCCATTTGATCTGAAGGCCCTTGGGCTCTCTGAGCGGCGCTTGGGGGCATTCTGGTCTGCGCTTGGGGCCCCCTGAGCGTGTGGGCCCCTGTGCACTGCACTGCATAGCCCTGTAATAGCTACACCTCTTAAACAGAGGTCACTACAACATTTTAAATACGCGGTTTCCCAAAGACTGTATTTTTAGTTCCCTGAAAAACAAACCGCAGAAAAGTTAGACTATCCTGTTTTGCGTCGAAGATCGGAAACGTTTCAGAAGTTGTCCCCAGAGTGTAGGGAGTGGGTTTTATCAGAACCTCGTTTGTTAGCATGGCACGTTGCTGACAACTAACGCGCATCATGATACAATAATACACAGTTTTATTGAAGCAACTGACAGCCTGCAGCATAAAACATCAACCTACTATATTGGCTCCTCATTCCAAAATACTGTATTCTTTCAGACAATCAGTATGACTGCTGATTCCAGTTGTATTCTGTCTGTCGTCAATAACCAGAATTTTATGACCAATTCTTCTGAGACAGGCCACTACAGTGTAATTTATCATCAGTTTGTGTTGACTGGTTGAGGATAGTGCCTGAATCAATGATGTAACAGCGATACTTCAGATTCCTGATCTCTGAAGCTTTCGCTGGGAATCGAAAATATTTTCCAGTCATAAGTGTGGCGTCTCCTACCCTCCTGCACAGGAGCGAACAATATTTCCCTCACCAGGAGTCTAGCAAGCTAACTTGCACGCACAGAGTGTGCGCTGACCAGAAAATATTCATTATTCCAGTAATGGACATATCTTTACACTGCGCAGGCGATAAACTGGTGCTGTAAATAAAAACTAAAATGTAACAACAATAGATATATAGAAATCCTGATGATAAGCCCATAATACTCGTGAAAGCCAAACAGTTGAGTAGAGTTCCTATAAAATTAGATTCTCTGACTGAAGTGAGAAGTTGTCTCACCAGTTCTCTCTTTGTATTTCCACCTGTTGAGACAATTTCTTTATTACAAAACCCTTTGTGATGGGACGTCTTTTATTATAATATTTTAATACCGAAATCATGTAAGTTTTCGAAGTTTCACTGCAGCCAGACGTCGAGTAAGCATGTCCTGTTGTTCGACTTTCTGCCGATCGACAGTTCGGATTGCAAGCTACACATGCAGTGCTGAGCATGCAAGCCAATACTTTTCCAGCAAGCCAGAATACATTGATCACTCTTACTTCTTGACTGACGATCTACAAGATAACATCTAGGCCTCGGAGATAGATATTCGCTTCACCAACCTTACCATTCTCTGTTAGTTGTGAACTGTAGGGCTAAGTTTCATCCCTAGGGTTAGTATTACGGGTTACGGGATACCTCTGAATTTGTACAACATCGACTGTAGTTGATTTATGGTCCACTGCAATGTTTCCAGAGACATTGTTTTATTTCAAGTAGCTCGTAGCTGCCCGCTCCCTCTCCTAATTACAAGTTACCTCCGATGCTCATGTTAATTTGCTAGCGCAAGAGAAGAAGAGGATAGGCTCAAGAGAGAAGAAGTCAAGAGCAGAAGATACGAAGAAAGTCGGCGCAAGTCATAGGGCATCGTAGGTTAACCATTTAGAACCCACGTGTCAGTCATCCTGGCACACCCATTAAATAGGCATAGCACGATGCTATATATATATACATATAGGGTCAGCCACACCGTCCCTTAAATAACATTACTGAGAGTGAACCCAGCAGTGTGGCTGCGCTCCTCAAGGCGCCACCACACTGGATCAGGGAGACACAGCGGGTCCAGCGTCACTTCCTGAAGCCCGCGTACCCCCAGACCTACTGCAGTTTTTCTGTGGTATTCACTGTCATCTAGGCCAGCGTTTCTCAACCTGTTTTAAACTCGATGATCCCTAAAAATAAAAAATATTCTATTGACCACTAACATAGATGAGTCTAATTTTTTACCTAAAACCAAACTTAAAACATGCTACCGTCATGAACCTACAAGTTTAATAAGGCCTTCATGAAATGGCCAGTAATTTAATCGTTGTAGCAACAGCGATCCCTCTTTTGACAAATGGAAACGTATTTAGTAAATATACTATTATAGTAAAAGTCCTTGTAAAATCACACTATGCTGGTCATTAAACCACTCATAGATTATATAAAGTTTTATATATAGGCAGTGGCGGCTCGTGGCTTCTGTGTAATGTATTGAACTCGTGGGTAGCCACTGTGGAACCCCCAATACTCCTGCTCAAAATTATTGATACTTACAAATACACTGAGTTTCCTCCTAATACTCTAACTGTAAAGGAGGTATAAATAATAACTCTTCATGACATCTAATGCCAGTGATCAAACCGTAATTTACGAATAATAATTTTAAAAGCTGTATTACAATGTACAATGTACTATTAGTACTTATGATGAGCTACACTAATGGCAGTACTTGAAAAAGGTATTTAGCAGTTCTGCCCATGCTCACATTTTCTGTTCTAAATGTGCGGCACTGTAGGTATCGCAGTTCCAATAGAATAACTATTGTATTTTTTGTTTTGGGTGTTTTCAGGAAATAAGATGGGAAAATAATAGAGAACCACCAAGGCTTTCTCAGCGCGAGTGAATGTTTCTCGAAACTATGGTGTATTGGAGGAAAATATTAATTAGTAATTTATCGTTTCAAAATCATGTCAGATGACTTATTTTTTATAGTATGTAACTATTTCACACATTTCATGTTACATCATTAATTAAATAAACGAAATGTTTTATTTTTCACAAATTTACGTCTGCTGCAATAGAAACTGCAAGTAGAGAGCATTATTACCAACATTTGCCTGGTACATTTCCTTGATTCTCTTCATCCTCCTCCTGTCTTCCAATAAATCTCATTCCAGCTCTTTTATCATATTGGTTACTGATTGTGGTTGTGATAGTTTCTAGAGACAAATCTAGCAGTCATTCTTTGCATCCCCTCAACTACCTAATTTATACCCAAATTGTGTGTGCCATAGAGTACCACTATATTCAAACAATGGTCTGACCAAAGTTTTGTAACCTTATTCTTTTACTTCTCTGTTACATCCCCTCGTTATTCCCCCAAAAGGTGCAGGATTTAAAAAAAAAAAAAAAAAAAAAAAATCTGCCCAGTTGAGAAATAACAGTGGTGACCCAGTTTGTCTCATGAGAGGATACAATGGATTTATGACCTCCTTCCCTACTGAATCAGGCCAACTTACTTGTATTTTATCTCAGATTTGTAATCACTGAAACATTACATACCCCCCTCAACCAGGGATGTAGCTATCGGAAGGCTACACGGTACCATGCACCGGGGCCACCTACTGCAGTTCAGGAGGCTCAATCTCAGCTCAGGGAGGTCAAAATATATATATATATTTTTATTATTATTATTATTTTTTAACCTAGCAACGCCACTGTCCTCAACCCTTGAAGTTTCGTTTCCTTTTTTCCTACCATTATGGGTTTTTCTGGTTTTTTCAGCCAGTATAAATACACTTTGCCAAGTTATTCACAAAGATCACTATGCATAAAGCATGGGATGTTGCAGCTCAAGGAGTTGATACAATCAGTATATACATTATCCAACAGTATTTTTTACTACAGAACGTATGCTATATACAATAGATTACAATATCCCTTACTGATGTAGATTTAATTACCATATCTAAATATAGTTCTAAATTAAGAGCACTGGAATTACTATTTTTACTCAGGGAAAAAGCAACCTAGATAATTTATTAATATCTGTACTTCTACTGTTTTAATTTACTAAGGTTTTGATCAGAAACAAAGAAGATTTATGACTTAATATCTATGTAATATTATTTGTTATTCAATATAATTCATACAATATTTCCATTACCCAGGTAGTGACATGTTTGGTTTTATGAAATATAATGAAAAATAGTTTTGCAGCTATTGGCTTTTGATGTGTCTTCAAATGAAGCGATGCCATCGTTGTTCTTGTTATGGTTTTAGGTCGCATCGATTGCAAAGTCATTAGCGCCTTCATCTTTGTTGTAAGTACTTATTGCATACACTTTTCCTCCCATCTTTTAATGATGTGAAGCATGCACACAACTCTAACGATGCTGATCACTAATCACATTATTTTGAAAGGTATATAACATTTGAACATTCCCATGGTGCTTTATTAAAAGGGAATTGAATTTCAGCAGAGCCGTCACCACCATCACATCCATTTGCACCTGTTGGACGTCCGAGAACTGAATTCCTTCCATATTTCCACCAATACTGGACTTCGTCATCTGATTGGTATCACAGCATTCCTGAATCAGATAATTACTATTGTTCAATTTTATCCACGCATTCAGCAAAATAAATCCTGAAGTTTTGTTCCATAATAGGTAAATCTAAATAATGATATTAAGACTGTTTCATGTTTTTCCTCTCTACATCAACAACCACAGGCAATTCCTATAAAGTTTTGCTATATATCAACCATTATTAAATCTTTAAATCGAAATGCTTTCACAGAGACTAATAATTACAAATCATCTTAGCTCAAAGTAATCAGTACTTTTTCTTCCTCTAAGATAAATAAATCTCCTCTTGTTTGTGATCCTTTTTTACTTATGTTCTGAGGTATTGTCAGTGGCGTAGCTAGGGGGGGGAGGCGGTGGGGGCGGTCCGCCCCGGGTGTCACCCGTTGGGGGGTGACACCCGCATTTCGAAAATAGTAATCGAAATTAGTGTGATACAAATATATATATATATATATTTGATAGACTTCTTTTATCCTTTGGTGTCGAAACACGTCTACCTTTAATGTTCTGAATATTTCTTTTTAAGTTGATCTATCGCTTTCTCAAATACGATCCAGTACAGTAGAGTATAATAATATTATTGGCTACACCAAGCGCTTAAATAATAGAGCATCGCTCTGTTGCTCCAACAATCACAGGAACCCGTTTGTGTTTGCCTTCCGTCACAGTTGTTTGGTTTGTTGCGAGCAGAGGTGGATATAATGTAAGTTTTCTTGTATTAAGAGAGGAAGTTTTAAAATTGAAGGATATATCTAAAAAAAATTAAAATCATGGTAATTAGGCAGTTAAATTGTAATTCCTCAAAATTATTTCAAGAAAAATGTTAGATTTTCCTTTGAAAATGAAAAAAAGCAACCAAGCGTATGCTGGAATACGCATAGTCTAGGCTTCAAAATTGTTTTTCTTTTTCAGAATTCTATTAGCTTTCTGGCTAAGATTCACAAGTGACTTGTATTTTCTAGTAATTTTTGAATTTATCATCTGACAGATTCGAATTGAGTACATTTCGTGTTATCCGATATACACTCTGCGTACCTTCCTTTTTGTCGACAGTGCACCTATACTCGACATGAAATCGTATCATGTTCGAATTTATGCAAATAAAATGATTCAGAAAACTGCATTAAACCAGCAATACGGTCAGGTTTCAAGTCAATCCGGACGAGTCCAAGTGTTATCGTCTGTCGGTAATCAGTTTTTCTAGGGCATGTGTTTAAAACAGTTGGAACCACGTATCTTGCTAGCGAAATCGTAACATTAGTAAGGGGACATCCATAAATTACGTGAGGTGTTTTTCCGGATTTTCGGACCCTCCTCCCCCCCCCCCCTCTGGTGAGACTTCGTGAGATCTGGTCCCGTCAGACCCCCCCCCCCCCCCTACGGATCACCCTCGCAACTTTTTGAGACCATTTTTATTAGGTCTCACCCTCCCAAAGCCGGTTACACCCACACTTTCCGACGAAATAACCCCCTAAAATCTACATTCGCGTCATTTGTAAACACTTTTTTTTTTTAGCTCTACAGTCCAACTCAATTTTAAAAATCTCATGTGAGAATTGGTGAGATTTCGCTGGACCCCGCCCCTATTTCACCTCACGTAATTTCTGGATGCCCTCTAAGCACTTTAACTCTAGGTTCATGTAAGTTTGATATGCTTTCTACTGATTGAGAATATACAAATATGATCGCGATCAAATAAATAAGTGTATGATTCTCTAAGAAATAATAAATTTACAGAAGAAGATTTCTATTATGGGTAACCTCTTTGTCGAATACACGTATCTACATTCTTATGGGTTCCTTAAATCGACAGGGATGTCGAACTTCTATTCCTGAACAAAAATTGAGCTTTATAATCATAAACTGAACGAACATTCGAGCCGTTTACATCTTTATTTATACGCTACTGAGCGGTGCTAGAAATCTAAAAATTATACATGGAGATGGGCTTCGATACAAATCACATTTAGGAGTCTGTAGCTACTTATTTATTAGGCGGGTAGTAAAATACTTCACTTATTAAGTACTTCATGTAAAGGCGGCAGATATCTCAAAGGCATGCTCTTTTATTACCTGGCCGTTGTTTTTTTTATTTTAAATTACGTTTAGTTATGATTTTATATTTTATTTATTCCTCTATTTTTATGAAGGAACTTAATGTAGAGTTGCTTCTCTGACTATACAGTATCCCCCAGGGTCTCACAACTTATGGGACCCAGATCCTGGGTTTGCTCCAATGAGACCCCATCTGGGTCTGGAATTACTTCTATTTGGATCAAGCCAATCTCTGTTAACTTTCCTCTCAATATCCCTTGGTCCTCCAAATACCGAGGTTGTGAAGTCATTTAAATACAGCCTATGTTAACGTTTCAATAACCAATGGGTAGTTTTCGACATTTTTTAATTTATAGCGAAATCTTATGGTCGCCCTATAGTTACACTGGCGGAAATTAAAATCACAACACGCATACATGAATGGTAGAATTTTAGGAAACTTTGAAAATATATCCAGGGCCATACCTAAAAGAAATAATAACAAATGGAAATGGATCAGGCTAAGTTATTACCTTTTACAGTTGTCAGTGAGAAATGAGCCCAACTTGAACACCAATACATTTGTGGATCCTTGCCGGCATTGGCACAACAAGTGTACGGATGTCTTCTTGGTGTATGTCTCACTACGCGTGCATGTCTTTTGCAGTCAGTTGTTGCACAGATTGTGCTGGGTGACCATGTGATCTAATGTGTCTACTTCTGGTATCCTAGAAATGCTCTATTTGGAACAAATCTGGGAACCGTGCTGTCCATATTGTGATCGAAACTCCTTGCAAGGCTTGTGTGACGATGGCCGCAGTATGAGGACGGGCACTGTCTTGTTGGAAAATACGATTCGGATGTTGAACATGAAGGGTATCACAATAAGATGCAGTACCCTGTCCACATAGTGGTGGGCTGTCATTGCCTTCAACAACAGCCGACTCAGTCATGCTATCGAAACTGATTGCCACCAAAACATGACACCGGTGACGGCACTTGCGTGAGGTTCTGAAATCACAGCAGATAAGCCGTTCCTCCACTACGCCTGCGAACATGTCGTCGATTATCACTTTGCCGGCCTCGGTAGCGTAGGGGCTAGAGTGTTAGCTCCGTGTACCGAAGGTCGCCGGTTCGAGTCCGGCCGAGGGCATGGGTGTTTAGTGTTGTGTCTGTGAATGTCTTGTCCGTGTTGTAGTGTCCTTGTATCAATACTTGATAGCAAAAAATCACATTGAGCTGGCTGTATGGCCCAGTAGCCGAATGTAAAAAAAAAAAATCACTTTGCCACAGACAGAATTGAGACTCGTCTCTAAACACAAATGTACGCCATTCACGTGTCCATTTGTGTTTCGCATAATACCAGGATAGATGATGATCGCAATAAAATTAGATTAATGGGACACAATGCACAGGGGCCAGAGAGTGTAACCCAGCTTCAAGCAATTAGGTTACAATCATCCGGGGAGGGGCGGAGGCGGGGTGTGACTATGTGTAACCACTACTTGGATCTGGCCTGCAGTCAACCATCTGCCAGCAACAGCCACCCACACCACTTGGCAGTCTTCACGTGCTGTTATCCATCTGTATGGACCTGTGCCTGCTGTAGGAGTATTATAGCTTTTTTTCATCACTGTGTAACAAGTCTGTATACTGACATTGCACTGCGGCAAATAGTTCTGGAGATTTCACGATATGATGCACCCTTTCAAAACACGTCAATTCTCCGACCTCTCTCACTGTCAGACTTTTGGGTGTAGAGAATTGTCACTCTTCGCCTTGGCATACTTAGACAACAAAAACTTGTGGGCAACCACGTGTCATGTGATACCACACTGTTCGCCACTTATACGCTAAAAAATAAATAAAAAAAATGGCAATTTACACAATATATGGCACCGTAATTCTCACATTATTACATGTAAAAGTTTTAATGTTAAATTCATTTAAACTCTTCATGCGGGCATATTTGGGGGCAAATTTCATTCGTTTATCACAACACCGTTTGGGTGCTGGGATTTTAATTTGCACCAGTTTGTGTATCAGTTGCTAAGTGTAAAGGTCGAACTGCACTTTGCCAATACTCGCCTATACCGTAACCGCAACGACATCCGGCCGAGTGACGGCTCGCCCCCTCGCGTCTAAACTTTTCCATAGCTCGCCCGTGTTCCTACCCGGTCTTTATTATCCTTCAACGTTTACAAGTGATTGTTTCAGGGAATCAGTGGTGGGGATGACAGGTAGGATATACACCCTACTTTATTATACTGTACTTTATTCTGCACAGTTTTGGTACGAATGTACATTAAAATACTTTTTTATCTGACTCACGTAATCAGGGACGGCGCTAGGAATTTCGGGCCCCAGGTAAAATGGGCAATTTTTTTTCTTTAGCTCTACAAATTAGCCGGGCGACAATAGGCGGAATCTTGGCTTCAAGGCCTGAGGCCCCCTGCAGGCGGTGATCGGGGGCCCCCCATCAGCCGGCGGGCCCGGGTACATTTGACCCGCTTACCCCCCCCCCCCCCTAACGCCGGCCCTGCACGTAATCACCTAAATGGTTGAGATTTTATGTACAAAAATAGTATTTCAGCTCATATTAACAGTATCAACGCAATCTCAATGAAATGTCAATCACTCGCACTTGACGTGTTTGTTTTGTCTGATTCACTCAATACTTTTTGTTAGTGAAGAACGAGATTATAACATATTTTAATTTAAATATAAGTCGTACCCCAAGATTTTGTATAGTAAAATTAATAATTTCATGTTATCTCAATGTTCTAGTCACAGAGTTTCTTATTTGGAAACTCGCAGTGCACCTAAATCGTAGTCACCTAACTTGAAAAGAAGACCTACAGATTAACGTGAAATTCAAATCACCGAACGTCCTTCGCATTAAAAGATAAAAGCTTTGCCATTGGTAAAAGTCAATTTTAAGGCCCGCAAAAATTACAGTCGAGATCGGGATTTGAACCCGGACCTTCAGTTTTCAAATCGCACGCAGTAATCATTTGAGTCACCAGTCCGAATATAGGTGTGATGAAAAATAAGTTTTCAAACCTGATAAAATAAACATATTCTTTTTCTATACCATATATTTTTGTTATCAAAAGACACGAATCCACTTTTATGTGTTTGAATACGTATTTTTCAGTACTTCTAGATTAGTCTTGCGTCTGGTTACGGCGTGTGATTCGGGTGTGGGAGGTTCGGTTACAAATGCGGATTTCGGCTTCAATTTTTGTGGGTCGTAAAATTGGTCTTCAACTCTGGCAAAGCTCTGACTTTTTTAATGCGAAGATGCTAGCACTCTTCCTACATTTTACGAACATCTGATGAACATGGATGAAAAAAAACATACTTTTTTTAAAGCAAATAATAACATGAAAACAACATTTAGTCGTAAGGGAAGGTAAATTTCCGAACTCTCTCGATGCGCTTCTCCACATCTAGCAGGCCGATACTGATCCGCACCATCAAAACATAAACCAATCCAATGACGGCCGAGTGTCGGACTGAGGCCCGATCTTCAGAGGCCTCTCTAAAACCACTTTCGATCACCGGTGAGCAACACGTAACTAAAATCTTGCCATATTGACTATTGAACATGAAGTAACTAAAATTAATAATTTTGAAGATGTGATTTACGAGTTTGCTGCTGTTAAAGGTAAAAAGAGTATGTTTTTAGTTTATTGTGTTTTTTTAAATGAAGTTAATATTACAATTTTATTAACTATAAGTTTTAATAACAATAAATGTTTATTTAATTATATTTTATTAATATGATATTTTACACTTACAAGATATTATATTTTACTTAATTTTGAATTTAAATTTTCGAGGGGTGACACCATCGATACCCGCCTCGAGTGTCACTGGTTTGATGCACATCTTTTAGTTTTGATCTGAATTTTATCTAACTGCACATCACTTTACAAGTTTAACACGTCAAACTTATTGGAAAGCTTCACTTCGAGATCCATTGTCTTCTTTGATGTATGTTCTGTGTGTGTGTGTGTGTGTGTGTGCGAGAGAGAGAGACACAATGTACTGTCTGTCACCGTACAGACTATTTTTGACTTATCCCATATCATTTGTACTTTGTACTATGTATGATACTAAGGGACCAATAAATACAAATACAAAAAACGTTACGCCGGCCATTAACATGTGTCCATTTTTCACAGTTTGCTTTCGCAACTACAGGATGAGTTAAATTTTTCACTTTATCCTTAATATCATTTTTTTTTTTTTTTTTTTTTGCTGTCGTCAGTCTTTAGACTGGTTTGATGCAATCCTCCATCCCTTCCTATCCTGTGCTAACCTCTTCATTTCTACATACCCGTTACAACCCACGTCCTCAATTATCTGCTTCATATATTCTAATCTCTGTCTACCTCTACAGTTCTTACCTTCAACTGTTCCCTCCACTAACAAATTAACCAATCCAGCATGTCTCAAAATATGACCTACCAGTCTGTCTCTTCTTTCCGTAAGCTTCTTCCATAAACTTCTTTTCTCACCCATCATTTCCAAAACTCTTTCATTTCTTACTTTGTCTGTCCACCTAATTTTCAGCATTCTTCTGTAGCACCACATTTCAAATGCTTCAAGTTTCTTTCTTTCCGGTATTCCTAAAGTCCATGTTTCGCTACCGTAAAGTGCTGTGCTCCACACATAGAGTTTTAAGAAGTTCTTTCTAATTCCTAGATCAATATTTGAAACTAAAAGGTTTATCTTTTTCATGAAGGCTCTTTTTGCTAGTGCTATTCTGCTTTTAACATCATTCCTGCTTCGGCCATCGGTTGTAATTTTGCTTCCCAAGTAACAGAACTCACTCACTTCTCCTATTGCATCAGATCCTATTTTTATATTTAATATGCTAGTATTGGTATCATTTCTGCTACATTTCAACACTTTTGTTTTACTTTGATTTATATTCAGTCCAAAGTCTTCCTTCAGTATTTTGTTAATGCCATTCAATAACTTCTCAATATCCTCAGCCCTCTCTGCTAATAAGACAATGTCGTCAGCAAATCGTAGCATACAGATTTTTTCTCCCTGAAAACTTATGCCACATGGAAATTTTTCTTTGACTTTCTTCATTGCTTCTTCTACATACAAGTTGAATATTAACGGGGATAGACTACAACCTTGTCTCACACCCTTTTTAACTGATGCATGTCTCTCGTAATTCTCTACTTTTATTACAGCCACTTGATTCTTATATAGTTTATAGAGTATTCTTCTATCTCGATACTTTAGGCCTGACTTCTTTAAAATTTTGAACATCTTGTCCCACCTAACATTATCAAAAGCTTTTTCTAAATCAACAAATGCCATAAAAGTATCTTTGTTTTTCTTGATCCGCCCTTCAAGTATTAATCTTAAAGACAGAATTGCTTCCCTTGTACCGCGATTTTTCCTAAACCCAAACTGATCTTCACCTACTATCTCTTCTACTACCCTTTCCATCCTTCTGTATATTATTCTGGTCAGTAATTTTGAAGCATGTGATGTTAGACTAATGGTGCGATAATTCTCACATTTGTCGGCTTGTGCTTTCTTTGGAAGTGTGAAGATGATATTTTTATTAAAATCAGTAGGAATTTCTCCTGTTTCATAACTTTTTGATATCAGCTTGAATAATCTTTCGATTCCTTCCTCTCCTAGAGATTTAAGAAGTTCTGCAGGGATCTCATCAATTCCAACTGCCTTATTTGCTTTCAAGTCATTCAGAGCTTTATTAAATTCTGTCCTCAAAACAGGATCTCCTAAGTCATCAATGTCGATATCGCCTTCCTTTTCCAATACATTATTGTTCAAGTCGTCCCCATCATATAGTTTCTCAATGTATTCCTTCCATCGATTAGCTCTATCTTCTGAGCTTAAAAGAGGTTTCCCATCAGCAGTTTTAATGTTCATACCTCTTTTCTTCATTTCTCCAAAATTCTGTTTGATCTTTCTATATGCAACATCTACTTTTCCTACGACCATTTCCCTTTCTACTTCTTACTTCTTCCTTAAGACGTCTAATGATTTCATCTTGACTTGAAATAATCTCTTTAAGGTGCTGAATTGTGTGTTGCTTTTCATATGGTTTCGTATCTGCACTGCCGGTCAATCGCCACAATACATTATTTCTGAGTGAATAGCATGCGTCCTTTCGACTCCTTGTTATTATTTCGACTAAATGCATCAAAAGTTATAGTCTAATGAAATGTTCACGGGAGTGTTGCCGAATTGTGTTGTAAAAACATCATACTTCGACGGCTGCTCCGCCGTCTTCACACATGTAAAATTTCGTGTATTTACAACGCAATCCGGCGATACAGCCGTGAGGACGTAATTGCAATCATATGCCGAGAAAGTCTCCTTTGTTACATAACTACAAGATCAATCAAGATCAGGAGACATAATAATGAATCCCACCAAAACAATTCTTGTAAAAATAGGTGAAGTCTCGTGGTTATGCAGTGACAAAAAGTTATAAGATCTAGTTCTGAGACAAGTCTATTGTACTCTACATTAACTTTGTTAAATAAAATGCTCTCTCTCAGTGTTAAAGATCGTTAATTAAAAAAAAAACTCTGATGACTTGGCCATTATGCATACCATGTTTTAAAAGTGATATGACTTATTGTAAGGTACATAATATGACTTAAGACTGAATATTTTGCATTTTTGAATATTTATTTAAAAACTGGTTTAGATTTGATTAAAATGTAAAGCTCGAAATATTCTTAAGCAAGGCTAAAAATTTTCATATCATTTTGCCAATTAAAATAATGTTAACTTGTATCATTTAATTTTAAAATTGATTTATTAATTTAATTAACAGATGTTTACTTTTTAATTTCTTAACACTTTAAATACCAATGTTTTAGAAATAATCGTTGAAAAACTGTTGGCGCCAACCCCACGGGATTGTAATTCTTACTGCCCATCAATTGGGTTCCTTAAATTATTTTCTCATTCCTATAAATTTATTGCTCATTGTTCCTTGTTCCGGTCATAGTGTTTTTTAAGACGAGTGTTTAGCTTCTCCTTTGTTGCTGCTGATTTCTCGTCTATTTGTTTGAAGTCTGCGCAACTGCATTTCTACTTTCTCCCTCTCTTGTGTTGTCTTCTTTCCAGCCCCTTCAGCCTTCTCACCTCATTATTATCATCTGTTCTTTTCTTTATGTTTTGTTCTTTTAACTAACGTTTGTCCCTGCTTTCCTGCTATCTCCTTGAACTGATTTTTTTTTTTTTTTTTTTTTTTTTTTTTTTTGTAACTGCTTTACGTCTCTTTTTAACATCGAGGTCTTTAGAGACGGGAAAGGATGGGGGGCAAGGATTAGGACAAGGAATGGGAAGGAATTCGGCAATGGCCTTTTGAAGGAAGCATCCCGGCATTTGCCTGGAGTGATTTGGGGAAACCATGGAAAACCCAAATCTGGATGCCCGCACGGGGATTCGAACCGCCGTCCTCCCGAATGTGAGGCGAGAACGCTAACCGCTGATACTATTCGGGTAAGTGACAGTGCAAAACTACCGACAGACGGTAAACCATCGTATAATTGGTTTTTGCTTTCAGGACCATTCATAGCAGACACAAAGCACTAAATAGATAATAGAACAGTAAAACAAAAGCCACCTTGTATTGAATTGGTAAAATTTTGTTGTTGTTTCTGAATATTCAAAATTATGCAGAGAGACTAAATATTTATCAGGGAGACCACAGACGTCAACTCGAGGGACGATGTAGGTCAGACACCGCTGCACTAAGCAGCCTATGAGGGTGACTCCGCCGTGGTGAGAGCGCTGCTGGAGGCCGGGGCGGACAGGACGGTGCAGCAGAGAGCTGAGGGAGCTCCTCAAGTAGAAACAGTACGTCATCTAACAGACACTGCGAATTAAAAGAGATTCCAAATATGCGGTATTGTGTTTACAGCCGATACATCATTGTAGACCATCCACTGATACAACACCAGACAAATGAAAAAGCTGTACACTCTGTGTAATAAATATGTTCATTTTGTTACATCAGAAAATTAAAAAAAAAAAACATCAAAATTAAAAATCTATGGTTGAGTTCCATCCCATTCCCATCACCTTTACGTAATCCACATTCAAATCTCAAAAAAAATTTTTTAAAGAAATCTGTATACAGGGTTGTCCAAAAATTAATTCAACAAATTTATGCCACAGCTGTAGTATTTTTCCTCATGTATGCCGTCATTATGATACTGTAGTTATTCTGTTTATAAAAGCTTATTACAAATTTCTACTTAACTTATTTCACTGAACTTCAAAACCAATATGCCACAGTCACAGACTGAGAGTTTTTTTCCGGGTACTACCAGTATAGTTACCAAGCACTGTGGTTAGGTATAAATTTACAGTAACCGAAACTGGGAAAATCAGGAGTGAAGTTAAAACTTGGCAAACAATCTATCAAGTCGGTAATCCTTCCTCTCATAGCTATCTGGATGTATAACAACAATACACATTTACATTCTCTTAATTTAATAGGGTTTCAATGGAGCACATCTCTAAATTAACCCACGAAATTGTATATTTCATTATGCCCTACATGTATTCCAGCAAAAAAGCGAAAAACGTACCAGATTTTCCTCTCGTCATTGCATATGAACTAGTAATGCTTTATATCGGACAAAATGAAAGTTACCAAAAAAAATTTTCTAGCCAAACCAATAAAGCAAAAAATTAAATAATGCCCTTTTCCACAAGTGATCATGCTTGAATTTTCCCCTCTCGTCTGAGTGTCTATACATGTATTTTTCCTGCAGGTGGTATTTTCGCAATGTCTGACGGAGGACAATAAACTAAACAGTACAACTGGTGTAAATACTGAACATAACAATAGCATCATGGGCTCTATTCCCAAGAAATGGTGTTTTGCGATTATTTGGTACCATTATTTTAATTTTTGTATGAGCAATATAAGTATTATTTATGTTTTTTATCTAGCTAACATGTAATGAAATGCGTTTTAGTTGAGAAGTTGTTATAAACACACCTCTTTAAGCACATTCAGAGTTTGATGAAGAGCGAAAGACATTTGGCGGAATCTGTAATGATGGTGTAACTACTGACTCTAGTGGTTTGAATGTAAAAACTTTTTAAATGAATATTAGATTTGTTTTTTTTTTCCTGTATTTATATTTTAGATATTAAAATGGTTTATTACTTTTTAAATATTTTACAGACATTTAAGTTTACTCTAATTGTTTTCTGTTTATATTTTAATATTTCAAAATATCAATTTATTTTTATTTATTTTCTAGTATATTTAAGTATGAACTGTAGTCATTAATAATAATATTAAATGTCTTAAGATAACAATTATAGCTTCAGTAACTTACATATATTACTCCATTTGGTTATAAAACTAATTTTATTTGTTTGATTTTTATTCCAAGTATATTTTTATCATATTTGAAATAAATGTTATTATAAGGAGATAGTGCATACATTGTTGTAGTAATGTTTTATTTACCTCTTTATTCCAAAGATCTTACCTTCCAGCATATCCCCATTGGTGGTAAGGCACCATGAGAGATCATCATAATGTTTGGAGTTGCAGGAGAAAGGAAATGCCAATCTATTTTGTTTGTAACACACCAAGCAGTTTTATTTTGACAGAATAATAGTGGATTTTACAAATAACATACACAGTGACATGATTGATGTAACCCCTTTTCATTAGTGCTACTGCTATGGGAGCATTTGTGATAAAATAAGCTGTTTGTAACAACAATAATAACTGTATTATCCGTAATAACAATAATGAAGATGGTTATGTTTTACTAGATCTTAAATAATGACGCTGTGTTCACAGAATACATTGAGCTCTTTAGCACTAAGGAGAGTCAAGAGTCAACAACTGAACAAATCAAACACGAGATTCATGTCCAAATTATATGTTAACTTGCTTTTGTGAATCTAGACACTTTTTTATTAATTCACTTGTTGTTCCAAATCACTGTCTGAAAGATAAATATCTTGAGTAAGGGATTAATTCTACTTGGTCTCTTTTCATTGATCCTGTTCAAGGAGCTGGTAGGTTATTGTGTTATAAAGTGATTGATGTATGTGAGTGTCAGCTGTGTGTTTAGTTGGCTGTTGCATAAAAGCTGTGACCCTTCACTGATAACCCAAGCATTTTGTTCTGGAATATTCTCATTCAATGTAACTTGCTGTGTCTTGCATATCCTCAAGTGGCTGGCAGGACTAGGGTGAAGAGACTCCAGAGAGTATACAAGGAGTGTACTGGTGATGAGGCATGGACAGATATTGGAGTAAGAATTAGGGGAGTCGCATAAAAGGGAAAAGATGACTAGGACCACAAGTTGGTACTCATTTTCAAGCAAAGCGGCATGAAAAGATTTTCTTCTGTAGCTTAGGAGTAAGGGATTAGTTTAAATTATCAAGAGAATTGATCGAAAATTCACAAAAAAAAGCTATAGCAATTTATATTTGAAAATAGTAGAGTGCGAAAGTAAGTGGGAAAAGGAAAGGGAAAAAATAAGTGAGTAGGAAAATTGCCACCACAACAAGCGCTCTATTCAATTAAATTAAACATTAGTAAAGGTAGTTTGATTAATAAATAATGTGTATGTTGTATACAACTTTTGTAGTCTGCTGTAGCTTTGGTTTATTGTATTATTAATGTATACAATCTACATTAACTGCAGATCAAGACCAACTCTGAGGTGTCTCACTGGTTGGTCATTTGGATTCTATGGTCTGTTGTGTCACATGATGTCTTTCTGCAGTTTCTTCTATGGTCACCTTAGTGTAAATAATTTTGACTGGCATTTGCCACAGTTTAAAGATATGCACAACTGATTGTGTCAGTAGCGGCTAATCGTTAAGAGCACTGGGGCGGATCTATCCCTAAAGATATATTAAAATATGTTTTTAAATAGAGTAATACAGAATTTAAATTAACAGAAAGTATTTCGAGAATTTTCCACATACGTTTAAATACTGTCAGTCAATATTTTTAGAACAGTTGATATAAAGGAATATTTCTGAAATGGGTAGTATTTTTAAGGATGCACCTTTGGAATGCTGTTACACTGAATGTAGCAGAGGATTGGGGGCGTGGCTTTACTTAGTATAGCTAATATGTGCTTGTAGTTGGCACAGCTTGTACAGCCTACAGCAGTTGTTTTTCTTGAAACGGTAGTTACACTGTAGGGAAATCGGCAGAGAGGTCGAACTTCCACTCTCGAATCTCTGCCTCTGTATCTCCAGTTGATGCATTCATGCATCATTAACTGACAATTAATATTTATGTTTTGGCGATTGGTCATTGTATCAATCATAGTACAGGTACACTAAGTTTGTAAACATTCCGCTAGAGTGCTCTAGAATACGGTGATATGAGTTTCACCATTTAGTGTGAATTTTTTGAACGTTTAGAATAATGAAGCATGCAAAATCTATCATTATCTAAATTGCTAATGGTGTTTGCATGAGAAAGCGTGTTATTTGGAATTATCTTTTTGTGTGTTGTGCGGTTGAGACTTCCTCAGTATAAAAACCACAAGCCACCATGAATTGTATTATACATTGCACATTGCAGTAGAGGTAATTGGAAGCATTGGTATATTGTGAATAAGTGTACTGTTCAAAATGGGCCCTTTTAGCACTGGAAATCCTACTGTAATTTTTAGTGCAATGGATATTTTCTGCCCATTTCTGAGAAGAATGATTGTTATCACAAAAAACTTTCTATAGTTCTAACCAGCCATTTAATACATTTTTGTAGCAATGGGTTATCCAATTATTCGCTCCAATATTCTTATCAGCAGTGACAAACTCCGTGACTGATAAAGCATGGTGAGAAATCATTATTGATCATTATTTGTTTTTGTAATAGAAGTGTTATTAACTAGATTTATTATATACTATAACTGTACACAGAAAAAACTGATTACTATCATAAAAATAAAGTTATATTAACTAAGAAACATTGCTGTGTCTGAGATAAATTCATTTTGAGCAAGTGAAAAAAATTCTTATGTATTCGCAGTTAGATGCTAATTAGTGAAATTTCTTTAAGTTGCTGTTCAAACACAAAACTATTATAACTTGGAGATCTTTCTTTATTTTCTTCGTGGCACAAGAAACAAATTATATTCTGTTTCACATTGACAAAAGGCTCACCTGGTTAGGTTTTCTTAATTTTTGGCAGCAGTCCAGAAAATGTTTGGAGTTAATTTCCAAAAAATAATAGTACAGAAGTTGTTAAAAAAATACTTGAAATTAACTGCTCAATTCTAGTAAAATGATGTCATAGCTGCCTTCAAATGAGAACATGAATGTACTGTAAGCAATTGTGGCAGGGCAGAATTTTGAATAAATTGAAGCTATTGAAACTATTGATGAAAAGCAAAAATCACACCACACTGGTTTCAAAAGAAACCTTCCTCAAGTCTGTATGGTTTCAGATATTTTAAATATATATTTTTTTATTCTAGGCCCCTGCAAAACTATAAACAAAAACAATAAAATGTGTTCCATTTGTGAACATCTTAATTTCTATTCAAGTAGAGTGCCCTTCACTGCTGTGGCATTAGTACAGAAATTTTGGTTCTAAATATAGTCTTGCCTATTTTAGAATCAATGGACTAAATATAGGGGTCATTTGCCTAGCAAGTGAATCATGTTTATCTACTTCCACAGTAAGCTTATAGAAAATATAAATAACAACATGCTAATCCCGAAACTATAATGTCTTTCAATAAATACTTTGTTGACCCATGATGTCTGGGCAAACATACAGGAAACGTTTCATCTATCTGGCTGTTTGTATCATTTTACGCAGAGGCCAAAGAAAATTACAATTTTTTATTTGTTGATAAACTTGCGTCAAATATGCCTCAAAATCTCGTGATCTACCTCTCACGAGGTGATGAATAAATATCGGTAAGATGTGGATTAAATAATGTGATCAGGCATCACGGTCAGTGATGTTTTCAATGTAGACTAGATTTAGAGACATGTCATCAACAGAGAGACACTACAGATGGGAAGTGAGTGATTTAGAATCCAACGACTGCATCTCAAACAGCACACTTGTGCTACTGTATTGCATTTCTCGCAAATAAAACATTAACGCATTAGGAGCTATTTCTAAAAACCAGAGAAATCACCGACCAATGATGGTTTAAATTTTAAATTAAATTCCTTAAAAATATATTTTTCTTCTGGAATCATCCCTAGAAAATAGAGTATACAGCTTGACTTTGTGTGTTACATGTAATGTATTGAAATTTGCTTTCCTTAATCCTAAAAGAGGTCAGCTATATTAACACAGCTGTCCTGCCACTAATGACCTTAACGTCGGTGAGGTGTAAAGGCATAAATAATAATAATAAAAAAACACAGCTGTCCTTTTTCCAAATATACAGTTTTTTTTTTCAAATTCATAGGATGTTCGGAATAACATAAGAAGTGTAGGATTTAAGCTCAGACGGTAACTAAAATAAACAAGAAGTGTACGTATGGAAAGGTATTATGGTACTGATATATTCACTATCCCAATAAAAGAAACAGCAGCATCAAAAAAAGGAAACATATAATGAGACCATGTGATAGGGCGTGGTTAGCACAGAGGATGATATCCAATATCGCGTGGACAAACACAGCTGATGCGCAAGGCTAAACTATCTGGTGAGCAGCTGATTGTTGCACTGTGTGGAAAAAACACACCAAGAAATATGGAGAATATTGATTGCTGACAG
Organism: Vandiemenella viatica; assembly: GCA_031002005.1. Lineage (NCBI taxonomy): Eukaryota > Metazoa > Arthropoda > Insecta > Orthoptera > Morabidae > Vandiemenella > Vandiemenella viatica. Next base: position 39,708 of record JARYHS010010334.1, read on the forward strand.
TTGCATATATGATATATTAATCTGCTTGTTAAAAAATGTGTAACTACATTGAACGCTGTTGAGAGACTAAAGTAGGTGGGTAAAATTTTAACCTCAGAGGTTAATAAATATCGCAGGCTGTTTCCTTTCATCAAATATATATGTTTTGTTAATAGTGTATGGGAGGTAGGGATAAGAGAATATCACTTTAATCAGAGCAATGTTTTATTCTGAGTATTATTGTAATGAATTATCACTTCACTCATGTAAGCTTCTCCATGTCTGAGTGACTGTTTTCTTCACTCTGCTTGCCTGTGTTCTCCTCAAACAAGAATGTCTTTAAGGTAACTTAATTCAATACTTGGCACATGAATTTTATAAAATTCTGTTGATAGTATCACCAGGCATACTTCCAAATATCATTAAATTCTCTACAAGATTACCGTTGTCATCAGCACTTACAAACTATTCTGTATACTTGAATATTATCATCTATTCACACTTCCCTTTAAAGTCAACTTATGCAAGTTTATCATTCAACTGTATTTTCAGAAATAGCTTCATGTTTGGGATGGCAAAAAAACTTGAATTAATTACTAGTTGAAATGGAGAAAAAAAGTGATTCATGGAACAGAAAAAACAACTGCACACAATTTATATAACCACTGAATCCAAGATTACTGGATGGTCATCGAGTCACATAAATACTCTATGAGGTCACCAAAAAAATTATTACAATAATCGCCAAATGACATACGTGAACGCTATTTGCAAACAATGGGTGTGTGCCGTGGCCAGCAATGCCGATTCATGTAGATTTGACTGCCACCATGAGTAAGTTCCAAGTACCTTCCAAACTGAGCACAAGAACAATGTACAATTAAATGTGTTAGTCGAACTTACTTATCTCTATTTATAGTAGATATTTGAGAGATGTAGAACAAAACAATTAACTTACAAATATGCACCAAAACTTTTCAGTATGTGGTCGCCATTGGTTAGTTAAATGGAAAATCGCAAAACTGGACTTTTCTTACGATTTGGGAATAAAACATATTTGTGAACCACTTTACCTGTATATAGTATCACGGAAAGACAACAGATTGTTGAAATCATTAAGAATCACTATCTTCGAAAGTAAGAAGAAGTATGAAGTAAAATGTAACACATTACTTAAACAACTTATACTCCATCTATAATTAAAATTTGAGGTATATTAACATAATAGGGTTCCAATCCATTTCATGTTGGGATAGATAGGTAGTTAATATAAGGGAATTCATGAATGATTACTATCATTTGAGTGTAAAACTGTATCAGTGTACAAGATTTAGACTTTCTAAGACTAAGTGAGGTACTTTAGAGTTTTAATGATCAATAGTCAGTGAAAGACAAAATCGGTGAAATTTGCATCTAAATAATTTCAATACTGAGAACAAGGAAGAAACAATATTTATTAAATATTTTGATATCTGGTCATAACAGAAATATGAGACACATAGCACCAAGTGTGGTGGGTGAGCGGTAACACTGTGGCCTCGCAATCGGGAGGACGCGGGTTCAAATCCCCATTTGAGCCCAGATTTGGATATTCCATGGTTTCACCAATCACTATAGGCAAATCCGTAATGCTACCAAATGCAAAAAAAACATTAAATAAAAAAAACTTACAGCAGCGACTTTTTCCCATAAAAATAAGTGAAAGGATGTAAAAATGAGTTGCTTGATAATAAAAAGTGTTTGAGTCATATTGCAGTGTTAATGGATTCTGATTTTATATGATCGTTAATATATTCTTAGAATGCATAAACAATTAATCATAAACAGTAAATAGACCAGAAGAGGAACTAGAAGCTTTCAAATTAGGAATATAATATTTACCAAAAGAAATATACTAGGCCAGAGTTCTTCAACTCTTTTGAGTCTGAGGATCAGTAAAATGAGGAAAACAATTTGAAAACTCACTAACTTTTATGGGCCCATTTTTACATATAAAATTTTAACCAAACATTCCAATTGTTATTTGCACGTAATGCAGTCGTCAGTTAAGACTTACAGCTACAATCTGATAGAACTGAAACATTTTAGATCTGTAGGTCCACATTGTCTACTTCTATTTAAAGTATCACAGAGTATTGTATTTTTCCTGACTTCAGACATAATACAGCCTGACTTTTCTTCCTGTGGAACTAACTAATACAATTGCCATTCAACTACATAGTAACAATTAAATATAACAAACTGTTAATAGTTCTTGTACGGAGCTACAGTGTGTTTTAATAGCAGTTAACCTATTTCTGGTGTAGCTAACTTTGCAGACAAATTACAGTGTTTAATTCTTTAATTTTATTACAATGTAGCACATGCTACAGCAACAATTTTCCTACATATGCATTTACATATTTTCCCTTTCCTGTATTTTTTTTTTTTTTTTAATTTGAAATTCTTTGAGTGTATTACATTTTCCTTTTATGAATATATGTTAAATTATTTCACCATTTTAGGTAAGTTATTCAGAACATCTCTTGGTAAATATATGTTATGGCACATCTGTGTGAGTACAAAGCAGTCTGTGTTCAAATTCTGAGTGATACACTCACAAACGACTGTCTTGCCAGTTGCGAGCGAATGTTCGTGTGACTTGAGTCTGATGATTCAGTAAACAATCAATCATGAACTCAGTTAAATTTACATCACACTGTGCTCAGTTATTTTATATTAAATCATCGACTAAATATTCCAAAATTCTTATTATGGCAGATGTTAATGACAAATATCACTTAATTATAGCACATACAGTTTAATCCATAATGAAAGAGAATATAACTCATATTTTATAAAAAGCACTGAATTATTGTATACATAAGTATCAGTTAAATTGATGCATCAAATGAAAAAATTAATTTTTATAGATATTTACTTCAAACCAAACAAAAAGAAAAGACATAAAAATACATGTATTAAGGCTTAACATTATATAATATTATCTGAATAAACTGAATTAAATTGTGAATTCAATAATTTGAGCAATGTAAATTTCTATTACATAAAGTGCAGCAGATTATTGATAGGATAAATAAACTATTATATTTTGCAGAATATAATTCATTTGCCACAAAATTCACACGTTCTATTTTACTAAGTAAAGAGTTTTCTACAGATATTTCAACCCAATTTTACCATCACCTTGGCACCAAAAGTTACAAGGGTGCAAAATTTTAACAAAATTTAAAATGGAATTTCTGTTCACAGAGATGAATTTTATCCTATAGATAGCTCTCTAGTGTTACAATACCCCTTTGAAAAAAAAATAGGGTGATATACTAGACTACACCAACTATAGACAAATTGATCTACTTTGCCATACAATGAAGATCTTTGAGTGTATTGTGGATGCAAGCCTTCCAAACATAGTTAAGATTGAAACAAATCAGTGTGGTTTCATGAAAGGCACAGGGATGACTGACGCTATTCTTGCCACACAACTTCTGATGAAAAGACACCTTGAAAATATAAAAGCACTGCACATAGCTTTTTTTTAGATCACGAAAAGGCTTTCAGTAGGGTACCTATAGATCTAATCTGTTACTAACCAGGACAGCATGGTGAACCAGAGGTAAAAATTAAATGGATCCAGCTACTACATCGTATTGTCACCAGTTATGTTTGATATGCTGTAGGGAGTTCTGACTCTTTTTCCCATCAGTGCTGGTGTTCATCTGGGATCAGCTTCGTCCCCGCTCCTGTTTCTCCTCTGTCTTGACACCATTGCTGGAGAACTGCTCACTCCACACCCCAGGATATATCTTCCATGCTGATGATATCATGGTCACCTGCGAGTCTCGACAACAATTTGAACAACAAATCCAACGATGAAAAACTTCTATCGATAAATGCAGCTTGCGCCTTAATATTTGGAAGACCCAGTACCTGAAATGTGGGGGTTGCTGTAATGGGTCTGTTAATATTGGTGGCATTGAACAGTGCAAGTCATCTGACTTCAAATACCTGGGAACAGAACTCTGTCTGGATGGTCAGACACTCCCAGATGTCTGAAAAAGAGTCAATGCATTTGGTGTGGCTCCAACCACTTCAAAGATGTGTTAGGGTCTTCAGTGATGGTACAGACAAGTGCCATACAGCAATGACACAACATTGGCATGAACAGCAATCGACATAAGACTGGAGGGGCAAAGACCACGGGGGAGATCCAAGAAACACTGACTGGATACATTAGGGAGGACATGCGTCTAGCCAATGTCTCATCTGAAGTTGCACAAGATCAACACAAATGAAATAATCCAGAAAAGCTAACCCTTCAAAGATGCTAAGAAGAAGGGAAATGTATTTTACCACAATTTACAGGGCAAGGGAACACCATAAAGAATTTTCTAAAAACTTCACAATTTTAAGGCCATGTATTCAGGTTTCCAGGTGTGTGTGTGTATGTTATAACAATATTTTCTAGCAAATGGCATTTTATAGAATTCTTTTATAAGACTGATAGGATCTTCTCATATGTCCACAACTATATTATTTTTCAGCTATATAATTAATATTATGCCTTACAGTGTAGCTAAGTTAAAAATGATAACTTTAAATTACCCCCTAAACTAATTTCCACAATTTTACAAGCATAAAACTCCACATCAGTATAACTTTACGTGAATTTGACAGCTAATTGGTCACTTAAAAATTTTTCCCAACTATCACAAACATGGAGAACCTTACTTTCACACAGTCCTTAGTGTTTAACATATCAAAAGCAACAAAAAAAGTCTTCTCACCACCATGATTACTTTATGTATTGTGAGGTAACTACAGTTAATTAACAATTCAGAATGTTTACAAGCATAATGTTACTAGTTGATACAGATTATTTTTCATGTTATGAAGCTAATATGATGGTGAGAAAAAATTTCACAAACCTAAGGATGCTCACATGCACGAGCTGTTTTATGTATTTTGAACTTAATAGAATCCGTAAACGACTTTCCACAAAGTTCAAAAGTGTAAGGATGCTCACCGGTATGAATTCTTTTATGGACTACTACTTGATTAGCACATTTAAACATTTTTCCACAAATTTCACAAGTGTAAGGCCGCTAACCTGTATGAATTCTTTTATGTTTTGCAAGGCTAGTATTAGCAGTAAAACATTTACCACAAACTTCACAAGCATAAGGTTGGTCACCTGTATGAATTCTTTTATGTGCTACTAATTGATTAGCCCATGTAAACGTTTTTCCACAAATTTCACAAGCGTAAGGCCGCTCACCTGTATGAATTCTTTTATGTTGTACAAGGCTAGTATTAGCAGTAAAACTTTTACCACAAATTTCACAACCATAAGGCTGGTTACCTGTATGAATTCTTGTATGTACTACTAATTGATTAGCCCATGTAAACGTTTTTCCACAAATTTCACAAGTGTAAGGCCGCACACCTGTATGAATTCTTTTATGTTGTGAAAGGCTAGTATTAGCAGTAAAACATTTACCACAAACTTCACAAGCATAAGGCTGGTCACCTGTATGAATTCTTTTATGTACTACTAATTGATTAGCCCATGTAAACGTTTTTCCACAAATTTCACAAGTGTAACGCTGCTCACCTGTATGAATTCTTTTATGATGTACAAGGCTAGTATTAGCAGTAAAACATTTACCACAAACTTCACAAGCATAAGGCCGTTCACCTGTATGAAATCTTTTATGTATTACAAGTTTACTATTATCAGAAAAATCTTTTCCACAAATTTCACAACCATAAGGCTGGTCACCTGTATGAGTTCTTTTATGTACCCTTAATTGATTAGCCCATGTAAACGTTTTTCCACAAATTTCACACGTGTACGGCCGCTCACCTGTATGAATTCTTTTATGTTGTACAAGGCTAGTATTAGCAGTAAAACATTTACCACAAATTTCACAACCATAAGGCTGGTTACCTGTATGAATTCTAGTATGTACTACTAATTGATTAGCCCATGTAAACGTTTTTCCACAAATTTCACAAGTGTAAGGCCGCCACACCTGTATGAATTATTTTATGTTGTGAAAGGCTAGTATTAGCAGTAAAACATTTAACCACAAATTTCACAGGCATAAGGCTGATCACCTGTATGAATTCTTTTTATGTTTTGCAAGGTAAGTATTAGCAGTAAAACATTTACCACAAACTTCACAAGTGTAAGGCCGCTCACCTGTATGAATTCTTTTATGTATTACAAGATTACTATTATCAGAAAAATCTTTTTCCACAAATTTCACAACCATAAGGCTGGTAACCTGTATGAAATCTTTTATGTACTACTAATTGACTCGCCCATGTAAACGTTTTTCCACAAATTTCACACGTGTAAGGCCGCTCACCTGTATGAATTCTTTTATGTTGTACAAGGTTAGTATTAGCAGTAAAAAATTTACCACAAATTTCACAACCATAAGGCTGGTCCACCTGTATGAATTCTTTATGTGCTACGAGTTTATAAGCCCGTGAAAACATTTTTCCACAAATTTCACAAGCATATGGCTGCTCACCTGTATGAATTCTTTTATGTCTTACAAGGTGACTATTCCAGGAAAAACCTTTTCCACAAATTTCACAAGTATAATGCCGCTCACTTGTATGAATTCTTTTATGTCTTACAAGGTGACTATTCCAGGAAAAACCCTGGTCTATCTCAGGGATTCTTTTATGAGTTATTAGTATATCAGAATTCATAAAAGGCTCCCCACACATTCTGGAAGTGTAAGGCTGCTGCAGATCATGAGTAGGAATGACTTGATACCTAGAAACAAATTAACAGTGGTAAATTTAGCATAATACCATTCCTATGGTAAATAAAGTAGTGGATTTTATTTGGAAATTTCAGAAAAGGTTTCTAACAATCTATAAGTTATATTAAAAGGACTTGCATTTATACAGGCTCCAAGATATGAAGTATATCACTATTTTATAGTTTTCATGAATTTTGGTATTACTTTTCTATTCCATTATCTGTAGATCATATACATAATTATGTATATAATTAGATGATTTTAGGAAGCTTGAGTAAAGTGTAGAAAAAATATACATTTAAATTCTTACTCACAGCTCATTCAATACATTTGCTGAACATTATGCACTAATTATGCTATATCAAATTTTTATCTCTCTTATCACACTCTTTAACATTTTCCTATATACAAGTGCCCATTATATTATTAAAAAAAGTATATTTAAGTAATATATATTACCAGCAACATTTTTAAACCTACAACTAGTAGAGAATCCAGAATCGCCCGGTCTAATCAGGACTGATTTACTTATACACTATTTTCATATTTCCGATGTGAATGATGCATACCAAGTTTTACTAATTTGTTACCAGCCATTTTCAGAAGTTATCTAAACATTGATATACGCAAAAGATTCTCAGGATGGAGTAAATTGGATGCTGCGATACAGAAGGCCAGTTTACATTTTGTTCC
>JARYHS010010335.1:0-10715 GCA_031002005.1 Vandiemenella viatica
GAGGATGAGGAGGGTAATGGTAGTGTACAGGGCATATACTGGCGATGAGGCATGGAATGATATTGGCGTAGGTATGAAAAGTAGTGCATGGAAGGGAAAAGATGACCATGACCATAAGCTGGCACTCGATTTCAGGCACAAGGGTGTGGGAAGATCTTTTTTAAGTAAGGGTGTCAGGGATTGGAAGGAGTTACCAAGGGGAATGATGAACAATTTACCGAAAACGTTGAAAGAATTTAAAGTTAAAATTTGTAGAGGGCAAATGTAATTGGCTGCAGGATAAGGGGATGATGAGGATGTAGATAAATTGCCACCGGAGCCTGTACTCCATTGCAATTACATTTTTTTTTTTTTTTTAAATAAGCTGAAGATTTCAGGATCCTTAATTTCGTTTCTAGGAATGAGAGCCATGGGCTGGGATAAATTACCAGGGGAAATTGCTGTAGAATTTCCGTCAAGGATTGAAAGTATTGAAAACGAATAATTTTGAAAGGTAAAATCAGGTAAGTAAAGATCTACTGTAAGAATTAAACTAAATGGATGTTGATCGGGTAATTTGATACAGTCATTAATTATTCATCCCTATTCAGTTAATTAGAAAACTAATTACGTTCAGCATTTTTTATTGTTGATGAAGGTACAAGGGTTGTTTTTTAAGTAAGGGCCGTTTTTATTTTAAAAAAAAGGTACAAATACTTTTGTAAAAAAAAAAAAAACTTTTATTTTCTGATTCTACACACTTTTACCTATTTTTTTACATAGTTGCCTTGTTTATTTAAGCACTTGTCATACCGTGCAACTAAGTTTTTAATTCCCTCTTCAAAGAATTCGGCCGCCTGCTCCGACAGCCAAGAGTTCACGGCCGCTTTCACTTCATCGTCGTCATTGAAGCGCTGCCTGCCAAGATGGTGTTTCAGGTACCGGAAAAGGTGAAAATCGCTAGGAGCAAGGTCGGGGCTGTATGGTGGATGGTCCAAAACTTCCCAGCCAAAAGAATCAATCAAATCCCGAGTCTTTTGAGAGGTGTGAGGCCTAGTGTTATCGTGAAGGAGCAAAACTCCTTTTGTCAGCATGCCGCGCTTTTGTTTTGAATTGCTCTGCGGAGCTTCTTTAGAGTTGCACAGTAGGCATCTGAGTTGACTGTCGTTCCTCGTGGCATAAAGTCCACTAGCAAAACACCGCGCAGGTCCCAGAACACAGTTGCCATAATCTTGCGCTTTGGCAGCGTCTGTTTGGCTTTGACCTTGACGGGTGAGGTTGTGTGTCGCCATTCCATCGATTGTCGCTTGCTTTCTGGAGTGATATGGGATACCCATGTTTCATCTGCAGTGACAATTTGACTCAACATGTCATCCCCTTCTTCCTCGTAACGAATCTAAAAGTCCAATGAAGTGGCAAATCTCTTCCCTTTGTGGTCCTCTGTGAGGAGTGTGGGTACCCAACGAGAACACAGTTTCTTAAAATTTAGGTTTCCAGACACAATTTTGTACAAAACCGATCTTGAAACTTGTGGAAATTCCAAAGAAAGGGTGGAAATTGTGAATCTTCTGTCCTCACGAATCTTTGTTTCGACTGCAGCCACCAAATCATCAGTGATCACAGAGGGCCGGCCTGAGCGTTCTTCGTCATGGACGTTTTGACGGCCATTTTTAAACTCTCTAATCCATTGACGCACTTTACCTTCACTCATTGCATTCAAGCCATACACTTCTGTTAACTGACGATGAATTTCTGCAAGCTGATAGGCTTCTCGCGGTCAAAAAACGTATCACTGACCGTATCTCACACGCGGCGGGCGATTCAATAATCGTAAACATTATAAAGTAGCACAGCGATGCGTACCCGTCAGCTACAGAGCTGCAACTGGCATCAGTGTGAACGGGAAGGATGCCGGCAAGTGGGGCGGTGGATTGTTGCGGCGTCCGCGTTAACTACGGGACTATACGCGCGAACGGCCCCTACTTAAAAAACAACCCTCGTATTTTCGGAATTAAACACCGGAACAAAAATGCTCGTTCTCAGGTAATTGATTATATGTATCTCATCTATAATTTCATATTTTAAGTCGTTAATAAATAAATTATTCTGTAATAAAAATTCCTGTTTACTATTTTTAATCCGAAAAAAATACTTTTGATATAGTGGGACTATAATATTAGTATCCAAAGATTTTTATCGTGAGTACTTCTCTTCTGTACATGAGTAATCAATATCTATTCTTATGTTTGTGTATTGAACTTATAAAACCAGTTTTAGAGATGGGTCCATTATAAAATATTATTTTAAGGTAAATAGTCAGATCCTGTTACACATCTCAATGGTATCAGATTGAATTTATACTCTCATCGAATTGTAGTCGCATTTCAATAGTGTTATGGAAGTATTGCGTTACAATAAATATCAGCAGATTACAAATGCAATGAACAGGATAAGACATGCCACTTCAAATGGGAATCAGATTTAATATACTACCACAAACGATCAAATCTGTAAGACAAAATACTGAATTCACAACTGAAGGAGTATTTTCTCGACCACTGCTTCTACAGTATTGATGAGTATCTGTAAACAAAAAGTTAGTCTTAAGTCACAATTATTTCGTTAATTTAAATAGAGAAAATGATATAAATTAGGTGTTAATTGCATTTTTAATAATAAATGTTCTCTCTTTATCAGATTTGTACAGTTATGTTATGTTATAGTTAATCACAGAAAGGATAAAGTGTAAAAAAATGTATGTTTGTGTGTGTGTGTCTTTCTGTCTGCGAACAGACTATTTTTTACTTTTCCCGTATCATTTGTACCATGTATGATGCAAAGGGACCAATAAATACAAACCAGGGGGGGCCCGATTGGTATGCGCAGACCGAGCTCAAATTTCTGGCTCTGCGCATGACGTCACCGCAGGAGCACTATGTGTTGTCGGAGCATTTGAGTATACGGGCGCGTGGTGTATTTCGATTGTGATTTTGCTTGTAACCTGGTTTAAATTGTGCTAACATGCCTGGATGTGCTGTCGCGGGCTGTACAACTTACAGCAGAAAAACTAAAGGTACTGGTATTACGTATCATACCTTTCGAAAGGATCTTCAGCTCAGGAAAACATTGGTTCAAAAGTGTTATCGTAAGGATGATTTCAGTACAGCAACGTGTTCGCAACATTTTGTGCCAGAAGATTATGTTTGTGATTTGCAAGCCGAGTTACTAAATTTACCTCCAAAGGAAATACTTAAACCAGGTTCTGTGCCGAGTGTTAACATTCCTATTATGATGTTTAATGCTCATTGCACGTCTACTGCCATTCAAAGTTCACCAACCAACATCAGACAAAACCAAAGCAGAAGAACTGATAGATATCAAGCCAAATATGTGAGGAAAAGAGCTGTTGAAACCCTCGTCAGTGTGTTGCATAAAAAAAAAAAAAAATGGACCAATGCACTTCAACCTCAAATATTGATTCTGAAGAAGTTATGTTACTAAAAAGACGTGTGAAAGAACTTGAAGAGAAAACAAAAAAAACTGGAAGCTACATATTTAACTTTGAAGATTAAGAACAAATATCTGCTTGAGGAATTGATAGTGACTTCCCAGAAACAAACAGTGCTCAAGAATAATATCAAGAAATTAGTACACAACGAGGCAACAAAAGTTCTGAAAAACATGTTTTCGGAAAACCAGATTAAATGTTTAGTATCAGGAAAGAAACATGTTATGTGGAATAGTGATGATATTTGCAAAGCAGCGACATTACCTGCTATTTCCAAAAAGTGTTATTTGTTTTTGAGAAATATGCTTCATTTTCCGCTGCCAGGTTTGTCAACTTTGAAACGGAGTATCTCCCGTTCTTTTCGCTGCCTGATAGGTGTGCAGCACGATGTAATACAGCTAATGAAAGTTCAGGCATTAACATTTTCCTACGCTGAACGTGTGTGTGTCTCGTCATTTGATGAAATGAATGTGAATAATAGCATTGTTTACGACCAGAAAGAAGATCGTATTATAGGGCCGCATGGTAATGTACAATTTGCTGTGATTCGTGGTATTTTCAGTGGCTGGAAACAGCCCATATACTACGATTTCGACGTTCAGATGACAACGGCATTGTTAAAATCAATTATTTGCAGCCTTGAAGACGCCGGTTACAATGTTGTTGCTATTGTTGTTGATCTCGGCACAAAGAATCGCTGTGTTTGAAAAGAACTTAATGTAATCCATACACATACATGCGTTCAGAATCCGAGAAATACTGATAAAAGAATATGGGTGTTTTCAGATGTTCCTCATCTATACAGGGTGTTACAAAAAGGTACGGCCAAACTTTCAGGAAACATTCCTCACACACAAACCAAGAAAATATGTTATGTGGACATGTGTCCGGAAACGCTTACTTTCCACGTTAGAGCTCATTTTAGTTTCGTTAGTATGTACTGTACTTCCTCGATTCACCGCCAGTTGGCCCAATTGCAGGAAGGTAATGTTGACGTCGGTGCTTGTGTTGACCCCGGTATCAAATGAAGAGACTCTTCGTGCTCGTATTGTGGACGGCTGTTATACAATACGCCATTCTCCAGGGCTGCATCAGCGCATCAGGGATTCCATGCGACGGAGGGTGGATGCATGTATCCTCGCTAACGGAGGACATTTTGAACATTTCCTGTAACAAGTATTTGAAGTCACGCTGGTACGTTCTGTTGCTGTGTGTTTCCATTCCATGTTTAATGTGATTTGAAGAGAAGTGATAAAATGACCTCTAACTTGGAAAGTAAGCGTTTCCGGACACATGTCCACATAACATATTTTCTTTGTTTGTGTGTGAGGAATGTTTCCTGAAAGTTTGGCCGTACCTTTTTGTAACACCCTGTAAAAAACTGCTAAGGAATCAATTTATTGATGACGGGTTTATTCTTCCAAGTGGCAAAAAAGTTGTGAAAACAGTGGTTGAAAAATTAATCGAATTGGATAGTGGTGAAATAAAAGTGTGCCCCAAGCGTACGCAGTTTCACTTATCAGTTAAAGGAAGGGAGCGCCAGAGGGTATATTTGGCATTGCAACTGTTATCTAACACCACAGCACAAGCAATACGCTATTTCATGCCAGAAGAAGAACACGTTGCTAATCTTTTCCAGCTTGTCAACGACTCGTTTCACATTATGAATAGCAGAGTTCAGTTTGACAACAAGCCGTTAGCATGTGGGTATGATGTGGGTATGATATGATATTCAAGAAAGAATTTTGAGACAGATATATGAATGCTGTGAAAATATGCAAGTTGGTAGATCAAAACAACTTCTTCCATTCCAGAATGGATTTATGACAACCACCCGATCTGTATTTGGTCTGTACTCCGATCTGCAGAGTTTACAAGTGAAATACATTTTGACAGCTCGCCTGAATCAAGATTGTTTAGAGAATTTTTTCTCTCAGATAAGAGGCATTGGTCATTTTCATCTAAACACCTCACCAACAGATGTGAAACACCGGCTACGGCCACTATTGTTGGGAAAAAATGCAACTCACATTCCCCTATCAAGTGAAACGTCCGTAGAGATGGATGAAAGTCAGGTTATTTTAACGTCTCAATTTCTACAGGGGATATTACCTGATATGTCTGAACCACTGGCTCTGATTGAAGGGGATTCCGACCTTCCAGATTTTAATATTTCTGTCGAAGCTGACACTAATCAGTCTTCATTTACAGAAGGACCAGACTGAAGGGTTTCGTTATCTTGCTGGTTACATCGCTCACCGAGGAAGAAAATTCGATGCTACAATGGGAACATCTACATCTTTAATGTGTCCGGCTGCATCTACATCAAAATCTGCATGGATAGAAGTACTATCAAGCGAAAGTCTTATTGTACCATCCGATGACTGGTTAAATAAAGTGTCACAATTTGAACTAATTTTTATGGATGTGAATGGTTGTGATATTATGTCGAAAGAAAAGTATATTGTTAAAAGAATTTGTGTCAAAATAATAGGAAAATATCCAGAGGTGCCAGTGGAAGTGATAAAACTCTATGTAAGGACAAGAATTTTTATTCGTTTACGTTACATTAATGCAAAACATAAAATGCAAAAGGCAGCAGCGGCACATAGGAGGAAATCTCGTTAGTTCCTCGCATCGTCCTTTCCCGATGCGGAGAAAAACTAACATAACAAGGTATGTGAATCTGACTATCAAATACTTTTTTTTTTGCTCTGGCATCCGTAAATTGAATAGTTTTGAACAGCAGCACGCTTCGCTCATTTGCCGCTTGTATCCATTGCTTGTGTTTGCTCCTGCAGTGACATTTCAACAGCCAATAGCCGCTCGTTTCGCTTCGGGCCTTACCTTTACTAGAATTACCTTGGATATAACAGATCAAAACTGGAGAAGACAGTGAACATTTGCAAGCTTGCATCGATGGGATATCTAGATTGACGTTTCAACGTGGAATGGAGATAAAGAACAAAAGTCTCAATTTTTTAGGAACAAAGGTAAAAAAATCAAAGGTTATTTATGATGGTAGGGTGCAGGGGGGATTTATTATTTAAGAACTTAAGTATACTTTACAATATAATACAATAATATAAATCAATAAATATCTGACATAACATTTGTTAATAAACTGAACTAGGCAGTTTACATTTCGCAGGTGGTAGGAACAGGTTTCAGAATCCTTCATTTATTGGAGAGAGTAATGAGGGAATGCACCAGATTAGTGAAGGGATAGGGGTTACTAAACTTTCGTCATTCTAGTGTTTGAATTTTGTAGTGGGGGTAGTGTAGTAGGGGATCTACTTTTGGCGGAGTCTGAGAGGGTACAATTAAGGAAATCTAGATTTGTCTGCGAAAATTACCGAAGAACACAATCGACTAACTTAGAGAAAAAAGGAGCTGGACTGGAATCAACTTTAAGACAGGAGGAGGATGAATAGAGTGTTGGGAGTGTACAGGGCGTATCATAGTGATGAGGCCTGGGAGGATGTTGGTAGTAGAATTAGGAGTACTACGTGGGAGGGAAGAAATGACCATTCGATTTCAAACATAAGTACATGGGGAGATTTTCTTTTTATGATTATTATTATTAATTGTAACTGTGGTGGAACTTAAGGGAGGTAGTAATTTGAATAAATTTTCGAGGGAAGTTCTGAATAGCTTACCAAAAACACTGAATGAATTAAAATGAATTAACTTTCAAGTGCACAAATAGATGGTTGGGAAACTACGTTTAAAGAATTTAGGTTAAAAATATACGAGGCGCGTCCAGAAAGTAAGTTCCGTTTGGTAATAAAATGAAATTGTACACAGATACAGAAGAAATTTTTATTGCACAAAATTCTACAACTCTTAAACTACTTTTCCACATAACTGCAAAAATTTTTCAGGCATTTGTCATAGCGTGGTACCAGGTTTTGTATACCTTCTTCATAGAAATCTACCACCTGTGTCTTCAACCAGTTGGAAACAGTTTCTTTCAGCTCGTCGTCATTGGTGAAGTGATGACCGCCAAGGAAAGACTTGAGATGTAGGAACAGATAAAAGTCACCAGGAGCGAGGTCAGGGCTGTACGGAGGATGGTGAAACACGTCCCAGCCAAATCCCTGTACTAGGTTTTTCGTCACGTTTGCAGTGTGTGGTCGTGCGTTGTCGTGAAGCAAAACAAAACCTTTTGACATTTTTTTTTTTTTTTTTTTTTTTTTTTTTAATTTAGCACACATTTTTACAGCCTAGTATCTAGAAAATAAAATAGGCCTTTAATTTAACACAACAGTTTTACATTTGATATTTCAACAGATAATTTCACAATGAATAATTTCAATTTTTGTTATGTATGGCTTTGGCAATATCTGTACAGTCTTTTCTTCTTGGCACGATACATACGATTGTTTCGCTGTTAACATATATTATAACTTTCTAAACTTGCTGCATTTTGTCATAATTGATTTATTAATAGTTTTCTAGTTTTGTATGGTGTCTGTAGTTTCCTGTCCACTTTATGGTTAGAATTTTTAATATTTCACTATGTCACTTCGTACGTCTACCACTACTACTATTACTAAACTATTACTACTATCTACTACTCTACCATCTAAGAAAGCATTTTCCAGCATTGGTATCGGTGCGGTAATCCGAATTCCAAATCTCACGGAATAGCGCACATTCTCAGTCTCTCTGGCAGCCAAAGTGACATATTTTATGAGATAACAATGTTTTACTTCAGAAGCGGCTCGAGACTGCAACTATTATCTATTATTTGTGTTATTGCAATATCAGACCACATTTTATGCATCGGACTATAGTTCATGTGAGCACTAGTAAAGAACATATACATACTCTATATACTTTTATTCGTGTTGCTTCGGCAAGTTCTTGTTTGTAGGTAGAATCTCCAGTGGTGTTGCTGCGAAATGGTCCATTTAAAGTCTTTAATATGGTTTAAGCACTCCTCTTCGCAGACCAGCTGGTTGCGTTTTCAGCACGATATATAATTCGCTGATTGAGTGCTTAGACACGCATTCGCTTGTGGCTGCTCTCGGGTGCTACTCTGTGACGTCATAAGTCGGCTTGACTTGACCTTCCTCTTGCTGTAGCTAAACTTTGCATGAATCTCTCCTTTTGCAGTTTGGATATATTTTGCCTCACTTCGTCTAGTTTGCGCCATAGTTGCTCATTTTTTAGTATGTCTTCCGTTTTCATGTTTCTTAGTTCAAGCAATACTTCATTTCTGGCTTCTGGCATTTGTGTGCAATCCCAGACGATGTGTTCGGGTGTACCCTCTACCCCGCACTCACACAAGCTTGTTTCTTTTAGTCCTCTTTTATGTAGTAGGCTGGGATATGGCCCGTGTCCAGTGATGTAATGAACAAGTCCGGTTGACGGATCTAGGTGACGAAGGTTTAATCTCTCTTGAATTGTTGGCCAAATATTGTAGGTTCTCCTGCCAGTCGTACTACGCGACCACTGTTGTTGTCATTCTTGCATCAAGACTGTTTTTATCTCCCGTGCTTCTGTAGCTGTTCTTCCTAAAATTTGTTCTACTTTTTCGGCGTCACCGGTTCGTAGCCAATAGTGTGCCCCTCTCTTTCTAACTTCTAGGTCAAGTGGCCAAACGCCCAACGCAACCAGCAGAGAGTCGGTCGCTGTTGTGCTATATGCACCACTTAATCTTATCAGTAAGCTTCTTTGTACGCTTCTTAGTGCCTGCCGAGGTTTAACTTGTCGTAACTTATGCGCCTAACTGCTAGCAGCATATCCCACAATCGAGGATGATACACTGTCGTGATACCTCCTTATTATGGACATTGGAAGATGAAATCTTCTTTGCCCAATACTGATCAGTTTGTTCATCACTATTTTGGTACGACTTGCACACCTCCGTTATATGGCCAGTAAAATTTAGTCGCTCGTCTAGCGTGACTCCCAGGTATTTACAAGTTCTAACTCTTTTTATGGAGACGTCGTTAACTTTTATTTCTGGATTTCGCTTGGGGCGGCCACTGAGAACCATGAATTGAGTCTTGTGTGGTGCAAGGGTTAATTTCACTTTGGAGCACCAGTTTTGTAAATGTCTTAATGCCATTCTGCTTCTAGTCTCTATTTCGTCCCTTGTTCCACCTTGTATCAGCAGTAGAAGGTCATCCGCGAAGGCAACAAGCCCCAGGAGTCCTTCTTGCCCAATCATGCTTTCTATGGCCATTTCGAATGTTACGTCCCAGAACACTGGTCCACACACCGATCCTTGCGGACAGCCTTTGGTTAATTTTTTCTCTATAGTCACTCGTGGACATCTCAGTTTGGCAAATCGGTTTTTACAGTAGTCGCGTAACGTTCCATAGAGGTTACTAGGAATTCCTATTTCTCGCAGGCGGCTAAAAAGAGCCGGCCACCATAAGTTATCGAATGCTCCAGCAATGTTGACGGCGATAGCTATTACATACTTGCTATTACTACTTTTCACTAGATGCACGGCCTTATTTATGGCATCTTCGGTTGACCTACCCGCTCTGAAACCAAACTGATGTGCACTCATACCATACTTTTTCCTGTATTCCTGTAGTTTCAATACTAAATTTTTTTCCTGTACTTTTCCAAGCACATTTAGCAGACAGATCGGCCATAGGATTTAGGATTTAATGGATCCTTGTCGTTCCCCTTCTTTAGGATCACCACTTCACTCTGCTTCCAGATATTTGGAACCCTGCCTTGCTGAAGGCATTTATCAAACAGTATGCAGAGTGGTGAAGTCAACTGGATCATTAATGCCTGGAGCACTTCAGCAGCGATTCCGTCCGGTCCAGGTGTCTTTTTCCGCGACATGGTGTTAATCGCTTTAATTACTTCGTATGGTGTCACATCATCCGCTAAAGTAGCTGAGGTATAAATTTCATTGTGACCTTTACGGAGATTTTCTTGCTATAAACTTTCACCTACTGCCTCATCGTCGCGTAATAGTACTTTTAACAGTTCCTCAGCTGTTGCGCTCCAATAGGCCGTCATGATCCAGTCTGCCCTTCTTACGGTTTATAGTGTAGTCGGTGGTCTCAATTTGCTAGCTGCGATCTTGTAGGGGACGCCCCAGGGATCTGACTTTAAATTAGCGTTTACTTAAGCCTCCCAACTCTAACTGCTTTGTTTTTATTAGCAGCTCTTTAAAGGCAGTCTTCCTTTTCCTGTATCTATCGAGAAGCAAGCACCTATCGGCAGCAATCATGCACCGTTGGTACACTTT
>JARYHS010010341.1:0-29701 GCA_031002005.1 Vandiemenella viatica
TCAGCAAGCAAGTCTTTCCCCACCTTATATTCACAATCAACCTTTTGTTATTTATTTGTTTATGTAATAAGCTAACTTTTCTTTACATTTATCTTCATCCCATGTTTTCCAACCAAACTAGATATCCTGTCCAGAACACCCTGCAACTGTTTACAATCCTGTATCATTTTGATTCTTTTACACAGCATTATGTCATTAGCAAACGATCTAATTTCAGATTGTAAACAATCAACACAATTATTCATTAGAAAAATGAGTAGCAATGGTCCAAATATGGTACCCTTTGGCACACCCATTTTTACTTCCACTGCTTTTGATACTATGTTTCCTACCCTAACTTTCTGGTTTGTACCTTTTAAAAATTCTTCTACCTATCAAATCACTTTTTGTTTGAAGATCTCTCGGGCGTCCAGTCGGGTCATTTGGTCGTAGATGTAAGAATTTTCGATGGCGTAAAATGCCATCATCTTCTGGTAACGTCCAGTGGTCAGCGTGAGGAACACAGTCCAGGACGCGACTGCTGGTCTGCTCAGCGCGCATCCATATTTATATCCTCCGTCCCCGCCCTCCCACTCCCGCCGCGGCCCTGCGATGTCGGTGCATTACAATGCGTCGAAAAGTGGCCATCAGTATGTACACAACTTCCGTCGTGCACAATGCCTCGGCTCTGGTGTTTGCGGAACCGCTTCAGTGCTGGATTTCAAGCCTGGCTTAGTTGGAAACCGTTGACTTTGTGTATGAGGTTACAGACTGGCGTACAGACTGATGGCCACTGCTTGACGCGCTGTAACACATCGCCCCCACCACCGCTATCGGAGCGCCGCGGCGGGAGTGGGAGGGCGGGGTCCAAGAGGTATAAATATCGATGCGCTCGGAGCAGACTAGCAGTCGCGTCCTGGTCTGCGTTCCTCACGCCGACCACTGGACGCTACCTGAAGATGTGGCACGTTACGCCAACGAAAATTCGTACATCTACGACCAAATGACCCGGCTGCACGAGACATCTTCAAACATCAGATCCGCCGGGAAAACTTATGATTACGATTTACTTTTCCATCCACTCCAAAATATTTTATCTTATTTACTAACATTTTATGGCGCACTCTGTCAAAACACTTTGACAGATCTAGTGTTACACTATCAATTTGGCCTGCCTTGTCCATTTCATCTGAAATATCTTGCATGTATCCCACCAACTGAAATTTTCATGACTATCGTTGCTTGAACCCAAGTTGCCTGCTTGAAAACCACTTATGTTCCTCACATACATTTCTGATATTGTTGCATATCAATCTCTCCATTAATTTACCCACCACTGATGTCAAACCGATTGGCCTGTAATTATCGACTCTATTTGTCACACGTCTTTTATGTACCGGTACTTATATTGCACTTCTCCAGTCCTGTGGTAAGCAGCAAGTATCTAGACTCAATTTAAATAATATTTCAAGATAAGGTACAATGTCACATCCGGCTGTCTTTAAGATATCTGTAGTAGTATTATCTACACCAGCCCCTTTATGTTTTTTCAGCTTTCTTATTTCCTTCATGATTTCCTCCCGAAGAATTTCAAAGTTTTTAGTATCTTCATTTCTAATTGTGTTGTTAAGCTTGTTCCCCTAGTTAGACACTCCTGTTTCTGATTCATTGTCCCTAATGCTTTCACTGAACCAGTTACTTAAAATCTCTGCCTTTTTCAAATCGTCAGTAACTTCTTCTCCATCCTTATCTATAAGTGTCTCTACACCCTCCCTTCCATTCAGTTTCCTGATATAGCCATATAAATTTCTAGATGCATCAGTCAATGGTCCTCCTGCACCGACGATACTCTTCATAAACCCATCTTTCTTTGCAGTTATTAATTCCTTGTTTAGTTGCTTTAAATTTTCGCTACTACCCTGCTGTCTCCTAACTCTGTTACGTTCTTTTCTTACCAACTTCTTTAACCTCCTCACTTCCCTATTATAGTACATAGGTTCTCTACTTCTCTTTATTTTCTGCCTTGGAATAAATTTTTCTTCCCCCATTATTAATATCTCAGTGAACTCTTGCCACCTTGACTCTATTGTACTTGTGCCTTCTTTCCATTTGCTGAATTGTTCTCTGAAATATCTCTTCAAATTTGAAACCTGTGCCTTGTACCTATTTCCCCCTTCAATTTTGGCTGTTGGTTTACTGAACCCTCTAATTTCCATCATAAATGCTTTATGATCACTTATTCCTTCAGTTACTTGATACCCCACAAGGTTTTCATCGGGCTTAATTAGAAATATATCCAAAATATTTTGTCCCCTAGTGTTTTGTTCAACCACTTGTGTAAATCCTTCTTACCTTATTAAGATATTTGCAAATCTTTGTTCCATTCTGTTGTTTATCTTACTTCCTTCCTAGTTTACAGCTGGTATATTTAAAACCCCACCAATAATGATCATTCTATTCTCACCTCTGAAATCTGAGTATGAATTTAATTTCTCCCCATGAGCCTCATCCTCTTTTGTCATTCTTCCACTGCGGTAAACAAGCAACACTCTGATTTTTTCTTTTTTATTACCCCAGAAATCTACCCCATGTAACTCATGGTCTTGATCTATGAACGCCAGTTAACTGTGGTAGTTTTTGCTAACTAGTATGAAAACTCCTCCACCAATTGCTCCTCTTTGACTTAATATAGTAGATTTAATTATCTGTTTTTTATTCTGTATATTTGTAGCAGTATGTGTTTGATATAAATACTATGTTTCATCCTCCCATAAATTTCCTCTACTACAAAACTTCTCTTCTTACAACTAGAGAATTATGTCACAGAATTGCCTATATTTCTGAGCTATTTTAAAAAAATGTTATAATTTGGCTATGATCAAAATTGTCAATATTTTTGACACATACATAAATTTTATTATTAAATCAAAGATAACATGTCCTGTTGACAGCAAATTAGTTATTTTTTTAAAATGTAAATGTTTATGCTGCAGCTATGATTTCTAGGTTTTTGGGTTGTTAGTAATATGGTAAACTTCCCTAATAAAAGTAAATGTCTAATGTCACTTTTTTGTACATGCTATTGCATTTTTTTGGTGTTTTTATTTCAAATTTGTTGTAAGATATTTTCTCCAATGCGATATAAATTTTCCTAATTTTTATTTATACTTATTGATTATTTGATAAGAGTGTCCCAAATGTTAATATTCAGAAAACATCTTTTTGTTTATGGTGGTGTTGTAGTCTGTACAAAAAGCTGCTTATGCTTATTAGATGTAATTTGATTCTAAAACATTATTATAACTTCTGACTTGTTATTCAGGTGTACTTTAAATTTTAATAAAAAAGAAAATAAGCTTGATAAAGAAGAAATGATTTCCTTCCTGTATTATCCATTTTACAATTTTGAATACCTGGTGTAAGATACTCATTATGAGGCATTGTGTTTGGTTAAGTATTGATATATGATTAGTGTTTTGAGAGAATACAGATTCAGTCAATAAAATTTCACTAATCCTCTCTAGATGGAGGTAAGGCTCTCCAACCAACATGCAGTGTCACATTGTGATGACTTTTAAAGTGAAGGACTCGTTGCTATCAGTCACAGAGTCTGATAGGTGAGCTGATACTGCTGAAGCACCTAGCATTTTGTACTTGGTTTAATGCCCCCTTTGGCCAACCACATTTTGGTTTTCCATGGTTTCACAAATCCAAGGACGTCGGAGAGCTTTCAAATTATCATAAAAATAACACATAACTCAAGTGACAAGTTAAATGCATTGCAAAACTACAGTGTGGGTCCTTTTAATTTCTTTTATTTTTAACTGCTTAATGTCTCCTATAACAACTAGGTCTTTAGAGACGGGAAAGGATGGGGGGCAAGGAATGGGAAGGAAATCAGCCATGGCCTTTTGAAGGAAGCATCCCGGCATTCACCTGGAGTGTTTTGGGGAAACCATGGAAAACCCAAATCTGGATGCCCGGACGGGGATTCGAACCGCCGTTCCTCCCGAATGCGAAGCCAGAACGCTAGCTGTCACACCACCACGCTCGGTGTTTGTTGGTCCTTAATAGTCTCATAATATTCAAATAAGATCTGAATTTGCTTACTTTACTATTCATTTAGTATCTTTTGCAACAGATATAAAACCTGACCCTTCTGATCTGTATTTCGTGCCATTATTCAAACACAACTATAAAAATTGTCTTTTACAGGTCTCTTATGTGCAACATTCACTTGAAACTTCTGAAACAGTTGTAATGTCTGAGTTTAGTGCTGTATTTAGTTGTGGAATTATCATTTGGTGCCACCATTAATAATGTGATTCCTCTAATTCAAAAAGGTCGACTACTCTTATCAATTTTTTTAGTGAGTTGTATTTTGATTCAAGCCAGCAGACCATATCCTTGAACTATGATTTCTTAAAATTGTACGAGTTGAACAAATGGTTAATGTCAGGTGAGGGAAGCAGGAAAACTCCATCATAATTTCAGGAAATAAGCCTGTAAGTACTGTGTACCTGCCATTACACCTCACTGCATTATTTTTACAGAATCAGAGTCTGAATGATTACTTGGCAGATACTACTCATTCCTTGCTGTCTTCTCTTTCATGTTGGATTATCTGCAATTCAGGTATAGTTGCCTATTATGTAAAATTATTCTCTGGAGGGTAACCTAAAATTTTAGATGTTAATTACGGCTTAATAACAGTTATTCAAAATTTCAGTAGATTCAATTACTCTATATTTTATCATTACTATATGCCTCGTTGAGGTCTGTGTCATTAGAGACAGAGGAGATTTGGTGATAAGAAACATAAAGTAATTCGTCCATGACCTGATTGAAGAATCCAGTCATTGGTATGCATTGGTTTCAAGAAAAATGGAAAACCTAAATCTGAATGACCTTACCTGGATTGACCTTACCATTTGCAACGACATAGAATCACTCTACTGAAAATCTCTTCTTTTTGTTTTTAACAAAATCCCTAAAGCACAAGAACTAATTTCCTCAAAATAAAATTACAGGCAGTTTAGTTTGACATCAGTGATAGTTAAATTAATGGAGAGATTGATATGCAGCTATATCAGAATTGCCTGTGAAAAAAGAAACTGGTTTTTAAATCTACAACATGGCTTTAGGTAAGAATATTCATGTTTATCATAGTTAAATACAAAATATTTTGGAGATAAACCTGATCAGTGTTGCACTACATCTTTCAAAGGCTTTTGACAGAGTGAGTGATAAAATGGTGCAATGTAGGGTAAAAACTATTAGTGGATGAAAGTTTGGGTAGAAAATACATTATTAAAAGAAGATAGAAAATAGGATTACCATTGGGTATTGTATTGGGATTATTGTAGTTATAATTCTAATGAATTATTTTGTTTGTAGTTTACTGTCAGAAGTTATGATATTGCAGCTGACAGTATTATATAATAAGATCAAAATGATAGAAGAATGTGAACAGTTGCAGGATGATCATGAAAGGATTTTTAACTGGGTAGGTCAGCAGTTTATTAGGTATGTCTGTAAAGAGCTATAATAATAAGGTGAGGAAGGAGCTGGTTATGGAAGACTTCAAATGAAAATACCTCAGCAGAACACATTGGACAGGTAAAGGTTTCGAATTTATACATTTATTGGAGAGAGTGATGAGGGGATATTATAGAGAAGTGAGTGAGTTGGGTTACAAAACTTTGGTCAGCTCATTGCTTGAATATCGTGGTGTAATATGGGATCAACATTTTAGTTGTAAAACACAAGAATTGGAAGAGGATGTAAAAAGAGGCTGCCGGATTTGTCTGTGGAAATTACTGTATAACACAATCAGTAACTGATATAATAATGAGTTGAAATGGGATTGATTGGAAGACAGGAGAAGGGTAAAGAGAGTTGTGGGAGTATATGAAAAGATAATAGAGAAAGAATTAAGAGAGGATGCATGGAAGGGAAAATATAACCATACCCATAACACGATTTCAAACATAAGAAATATTCTTTCCTAAATAAGGAAGCTAGGGATTGGAATAAACTGCCAAGGTAAACGATGAATAATTCACCAAAACCGCTGAGTGACAAATTAGTCTACCGACTGCGGGCTCGTCACGGCATGCATGATAAAAGCACACAGTGACACAGGCACACAAACTCAAAAGGGGGGTGTTACGGTTTAACTGCACTGATTTCGATGTTATACTGACCACAAGTTACCAGACCAGGCAGAAAGGTGTATTTTGGTCAGTTGCAATTAATGCAAGAAATCGATAGTGCTTGGTGTGAGATGTTGAATATTTTATTTTATTTTTTATCGAATTGACAGATCATTCAGTATGGCTCTAGGATACTGGGAATTTAATTGGAGTAATCTACATAGATATTTCTTCTTGTAACCCAAGCGTCACAGATTTGTTGTAAACATTAGAAACAGGCATTGAAAGTGTTGTGGTTGTATTAGATATGATCGTTCTTATCACATGTGAAAAGAGTCTTGTAAGGACAATACTTATAGTTATTAACAAATCAGGAATATTAGCAGCTTCTTATTACCGGTTACTTGCCACACATCCCATTAGTATATTGAATTTCCAATTTTTATTGCTCATACATAACTTCCCTTGTTGATTACTACCGGTATTCATAAATGCAGTGCCTAGATACTCCAGTTAATTGCTGCATATTTAACAGTTCAAATAAACAGAAAATCAGTCACTATTTCGGCCAATGTGAATACCCAGCCGATTCTACATCCTAAGAACATATAGTATTTTGTTAGTTGTCTTTAGTTACGAGAAGAAAATTATTTCATGGAGTGGAGTAGGTACTGAAGCAAAAATTCTTTCTGTATGTATTTAAATTTATTAGACTTATCTACTTAATACTATATTGGTAGGACATGGAATAAGAAGCTTCTATGAATTTTTTCCCTTCCTGCTCAACTGACAGCCACTTTGTGAACGACGATATTTATTACTAGGTTTAATCTGTGTCTGCATTGAGGCTAAGGTGTCGTGGATATTCCACTACAAAAGATTTTAGGGAGTATATGTGTTGTACCGGCATTATTAGTACACCGTCAGTGGGAATTTTCCGCAAATTACTCTTAGATCGCGTTTTTGTGAATTAAATGACTTCTGTACTTGCAAAGATTTTCCCCAGGATGAGATGTGGGCGTTTCCTTATGGGACGCTACATGACTCTTGGGAAGCATACATACCTCTATTCTTCTTTCTTGTAAACAATTAAGTAAGAATCTTTCTTTCCTATATTGCTCGGGTACTGGTTTCATTCATTTCCAAGGCATATCTATGTTACTGGCTTCCAAAAGTGATCATACGTTAGTAGCGATGGGTCAGCATTTTGTATTACAAGAAACTAAAAATAGTGAAGTAATAAAAAGCTCTGCAGATTTATGTGAAAGATTGCCCATTTTTCAGCCTCTCAAATAAAAAGTAATTATGAGGAAAATTATGCTTGTAGGTTTAGTATTTTAGTAAAAAGTCCTTTACTATTGTACCCGTAGCGAGGCGATGCGAGCTGATAGGATGGTTACGCAACAGTCGGTAGCAACGTCCAAACAGAACAGCAGGACTGTAAGGATGAACACATGCCGAGCAGCTCGCGGTGAAGGTGGCGGTAGATGTTTCATACAAGTGAAACAAAAGCATTGCTAGTAAAGAGTCATCACTCATCGAGGCGGTCGCGCTCGCCGCCAGCCTCGCCGCTCACCGCTTACCGCGATGTTGATGAGAGAACAAAGTATTTTGTTTTTATCTCGGCGCCTAGCATACCACTCGAGGTCTGCTAGACTCTGATTGGTTGAGCTATGCCAATGTCTCGCGAGCCAACTTCTAAACTTGATTAGGAAGTTCGGCTATCGTATTGTATAGAGTGATATTGTTGAGTTTTGTTTTGTTCTAAATATTGATTTATTTAATCGACGTCACTTCATTTATCAATACTGACATTGACAATGCTACCTTCTGTTTTTAATAGATTATAGTATGAAATAATAAGTACAGATTTTTATAAATTGGACACTTACTGAAAACTTAATAATTTAAGCAAGTTAGAGGTAGATATAATACAACAAATTTTATACAGTAATTGAAATAATTATCCATTGTTAGTGATTTGATTGACCATTCAGAAATTATTACACATCATATACTGACGGAAATGGAACATCAAACAAACAATTCAGTCCAACAATCATTATAAAATTAAAGAAGGTAAAAATATTTATGGTGTTAATTATTATTTAAAATATAAATTTTGACTAAATTTTAAATGGTAAATTCTGATTTTTAAATAGAAATTCTGATTTTGGATTGAAAATAATTAAATTTGACTTGAAAATGGTTTGATAAATGATACATCACTTTTTTTTAAATTATTATAATTAATTTACAGTCATGACGAGTTCTTCCTCGGCATGTATTGCATTGGTGTGGTAACAGTTTTAAACATTTGACGTCTCCAGTTTGTCCAGGTTTTTGCTGTAAAGTTTGTGGTGTCTTTCGTAGGTGGGCATGGAATCAGTGTGGATGTTTTTTCAGATCCTGATTTAAATGGTGACATTCACCAAGCGTTTGTCTCTGTTCATTTATTTGCTGGTAACTAAACTCTCCGATACCAGCCGTGCAAAGCCACTACGTTGTGGCTACTGACAGATCATCATCATCCCTATCGTTATCACTTCCACGAATCATTGCAGGTTAAATAAAATAAATGATACTCGCGTTAAACACAAAACATAAACAATTTACCACGTGTGGCACCTACAAGGGTTTTCAAAACACTGGTGAACGCTAGCAGCTATGCCTCGATATCTACCTTCATCTGCACCGCGAGCTGCGCGGCCTGTTTTTAACCATCGACCTTCATCGCGGCCCCTATCTTCCCGTGCACCGCACCCTGCTCGCTAGTTTTTACCCTAACGGTCAGCCGCGGTGGTTCTGTATTTCATTCAGTTACAAATTATTCGACTTATCCGTTTTCCGCTATAACTCAAATATACCGGTAATGCAGTAATTTTTATTTTAAAAATGCTAGTTAAAAATCTTTATAGAAGAACTGCTCGATGGAATAACAGGGCTACCACAAGACGGCAGTAAAAATATTCTGATAGGCATAGCGACGGAGCAGCACTTTTTCATTTTTTACCTAAATCAGAGCGCTTCCAAAAGATACGAGAAAGTTGGACTCCTGAATATATGTTGCAGTGGCGGATCGAGGATTTTGGTTTGGGGGGGGCTAGGATTTGGTTTGGGGGGGGGTTGCTTGACTCGGGCGAGGAGGGGGTGCCGTCAGAAATCTCATTATTCCAGATTGCCGCCCTCATACAAACAGTAGAGCAAAAAAAAGTCTCCAAAATCCATGGCATCAGGGGTGACATTGGTGCTTTGGGGGGGCTTCTGCCCCCTAGCCCCCCCCCCCCTGGATCCGCCACTGTTTGGTTGGAAAGGTGGGAGAATGTTATGACCTTGATCTGCGAATGCAGGGTGAACAGATTATAGGAATGGAAATCATTTTGCGAATCGCTAGCAATATTTTGGGTGGCCTGATATTATCTAACTTAGATTACACGTTATCTCCTGTTCTAATTACTGCTATGATGTGAAACGATAATACTTACAGCATTTTCTCTCTCTGGAAATGTACTACGCGTTGGTCAGTCTCCTCGACAGTACACGCAGTAAACACAAACCAAATGAATTTTAAGCGGAAAATAAATGCAGTTAAATCGACAGAACGCTCCACATCCACTGATCTTGAGGAAAGTTATTATTAATAACAGATTTTCACTATCACATTCGCAGAACTTTCTTATGATTTTTACACATTTGATCCAAATGTACCAACAGCTTTTCGATTTCACATTATTATCTCAGTTATGTTAGTTGCCATTAATCTTTCATTATACATGAAATGTAAGAAATAATATACACAGATGAAGTGTGAGATAAATATAAAAGAGTTAAATGCACACAGTAATGTAAGTAGTTTGAAATCCTAAAGAAAATTCTGATTAAAACTTATTGATGAAAATCTGGAATAATTTGTAAATATTCCAGTCTTTTATCATAGTGAATGGAAGCAACATTACTTTTTCCCCATGTTAAATTACGTTTCTTATTTCCAATTTGTACTTCGTTGCTTCATATTGATATAAATGGATAGTAGTATTGAAAATAAAAAGAAATTCAACTAATATGGGGTTGGAAATTATACAGATCATTAAAATCTTGTAACAAATTACATAGAGTAGATTTTTAAGTAAATTGAATAACACTTATTAATGAACGCGATGGATTGGTAAGACAGAAGGACTGTTATCAATTTTTTGCTACTGATGGGAAAATTATTGACCTTTTTTTTATCAAGATCACTTTCGATATTTTGAAGAGAGTGCTTTAATTTGAAGTAATGCGTGTAATGTTTCTGGAGAAGCTATATTAGTCTCATTAAACCGAAGGTCTGCCTCTCCTTCACGTGGTGCACCCCGTTTGCACGGGGCACCAAGCCTTGATTTTTATTTTGTTCTCCCAGAATAACATGTCTTCTCAGATGAATTAATTATGTTCCAAAGCACCACAGTGTAGAGTGCCCCATGAGGATCTATGTACATTTGAAAATACATCTTAAGTTCCCCGCAGACATCTCAATGGAATCGGGAATATTACTGGACGACATGATAGTTCCTTATGAAATGTTGGTCGATCCAGGCGCCGCAGCTATTGCTATCGCTCTCGTTTCCTGTAGTAAGAAAAGCAAGGAAAGTCGTAAAAATCAGTTCCTGCCACATTTTATGTTTAGGAAGCGAATTCAGCTCCACAACTCTCAAACGCCACCCCAAGTTGCCAAGTGTGCTGATAATGTTATCGTTGAAACTTATTAGATGTACATTCGGATACAATCCATAAACAACCATACTTTTTATTATTTTGTGCACAACTTAGGAATTATACTGGAGGCATCATTAGATTTGGTCGTTTAAATACAAAACTTAGTTGATAATAGGGGTAAATGTAAAGTATCTCACAAATGGCGTTTTCGAAATAGACCTGCTAACAAAAACTGTCTAAAAGTAAAATCTTTAATGGCCATGTACGCCATTATATCGCATTCAAATAATGAAGAAACATTGCTTAGTTCTATTCTCGGGTACTTCTAAGAGTCTATAACCC
This sequence comes from Vandiemenella viatica, assembly GCA_031002005.1. Classification (NCBI taxonomy): domain Eukaryota; kingdom Metazoa; phylum Arthropoda; class Insecta; order Orthoptera; family Morabidae; genus Vandiemenella; species Vandiemenella viatica. Next base: position 11,172 of record JARYHS010010341.1, read on the forward strand.
AACTGCTTGGGAATGAGAAAATTAATATTTTTTCAATATTATTTCTTTGGAACATCCAGGAATAAAAAATTTTATACTCATGAACAGTTTGGGGTAAACGAAACACATGACCATTGTACATTTGTAATCTGTAACTTATTCCGTTAAAAATCTACAGCTCTAAGATGGTTTTACAGGCAGTGGAGAGTCAGTCATAAGGCTACGTTTCCTATGTATTCTATAATAAATTTCAATTTAGTAGTCATGTTTCAAAACGTGGTGACGGAACAACGAAAATGAATGCCATAACAAATAGAAGAAATTGTAAACAAAGTATTTGTCACCTGATCAACTAACGACAAATTGGGCAATTTCCGTCTGTTAGTTACTCGTTTTGAACATTTCTGTAATGATCATGCAATTCCACAGGATATGTTCATCTTTTTTCTCTCTAAAACATGTTTCACCGATCTAAGGATACCGATATTGTTGTCAGAGATCAGGAACCAATTATTTGCCCTCTGGGGATCATTATGACAACATTGTCCCGCTATAATCCACTAGTTGATATAAAAAATAGTAACCGATCAAACAATTATCTAGTGCTATCTATTGCTCAATTACCCTACAGTGAAAAGAAAAAAGTCACACGGATACTATATCTAGTACAGTGAAAAAAATTCTCGATATAAATTAATATGGCGTTTATGATATATGAATAATGTATCCGAAGTTAACACAGCATTAGAAAAAAAATAAGAAACAATTAGGTAGAAGGAGAAGGAAGAGAATGTGTAAACTGATTTCAACAGAGACACGTTATTATAGTAATATGGACTGTAAGTAAAGAAATAGCGAGATGAACCAGCTAACTTACAGCTAGTGCTGAAATCAACACCAGACATTACAGCTGCACAGGGAAAAAATAATTACAGCAAAAAGCATTATCATATATATTTAGATTCGTAAGGATAGACGCCATCAACAGCTGCTATGGAGGATTAAAAAAAAATGCTCGGTTCACACCATGGAGGAAGGAAATATATGGAGGAGAAGTGACGTTAAATTGGTGAAGCAGGCTCGCGCATGCGCAGTGGCGGCAGCGGCGATATTGCGCTTCCAAACAATTGCGATGTTCCCAGTATATCCCGAAAACTAAGCAACATATCGAAAAAATTTATTCTTTATTTTCGATTTGTCTCGTCGTGTTACATAAGAATCGATCATTAAATTTGACTTTTGCGAAATTTTTCTTCTCCATTTCAACTCAAGACACCTCACTTTTGATACAGTATATCTCTAGAACTAGGTGAGATATCGAAAATTTTTATTCTTTATTTTTCATTTGTCTCGTCTTTTTAAATAAGAATCCATCATCAAATTTGACTTTGACCAATTGTTTCTTCTGAATTTCAACCAAAACAATTTCACATTTGGGACAGAATATCTCGAAAACTAAGCAGGATATTAAAAAATTTTATTCTTCATTTTTTATTTTTCATACCGAGTTACATAATAATCCATCACCAGATTGCGGCGTCACCTTTATCCTAGAGTCCCCTTTAGGTTTTTGTACATATTCCCCGTGTCTGTATGGAAGCGGCCATGCCCCCTCCACTCCGGCCATGCCCCCCCACTCCTCCTTCGCCCTGCTTCACTTCAATGCGTGGTGAAGGTCTCTTGCGTCGTCTCCATATATTTCCTTCCTCCATGGTTCACACAGCTTCATACAACGTGAATAAACTATCTGTAACCGCAAATAGAGAGTGAAGAGAAATAGATCGCTGCATTAATTAAATAATTTCATGTTACAAAATAGCATCATTAATGCCTTCCAGTGTGGTTTTCAGAAGCGGTTATCCACAACTACTGCTGTAACACAGTTTACACATGAGGTTTCAGAAAAATAAGATAAAAGAACCTAAGGTGCTGGATTATTCCTAGACCTCTCAAAAGCATTTGATTGTGTTGATAACCACCTATTACTTCGCAAATTCAAAAATTATGGAATCAGAGGATTAGCTAATAAACTATCGTCATACACAGAAATCTAGTTTAGAAATGGTGAATCAGTAAGTAAGGTAAAATAAAAAATGGATGTGGTTAGCTGCGGCGTCCCTCAGGGATCTGTACATGGTCCTTTAATATTTGTTTTGTATATAAATTATATTGATATACCAAATAAAAGTAGAATTATAACAAATGCAGATGACACTACAGCAATTTGCTGGGATAGCAATGATTACACATTAGAGACAACTGCTACTAAGACCTCAAATGACTTATCGTAATACTTTGATGTAAATGGATTAATTTGTAAAAAAAAAAAAAAAAAAAAAAAATGTTTAATAAAGTTTGAATTAAATAATCATGATATAGAAAATAAGTTAAGATTAATAACTATTGCAGGAAGCATCTATAAAACATACGAATACAAGTTCCTAGGAATATATGTTTACAAGTTCCTAATATGGAAGAGACATGTAGATTTTGTTTGCAAAAAGTGAGTAAGGGCATTTTCCTGCTATACCAGTTATCAAAAGTCTTTGATAGCAATATTCTAAAAATTGTAAACTATGGAATGATCTTTCCACATATCATGTATGGTATTGAAGTCTGGGGATCCTGTTATCTTATAAATATGATATGCATTGATTGTTACTACTGCAGAAAAGATGTATTAGAATAATGTGCAAGTTAGATTGAAAAGAATCATGTAGAGAAATATTTAGACAGGAAAATATTCTCACGGTATTTTCACTATATGTATATAGGGTATTACTATTGATTCAAGATAATCCTCACTTTAACAACACAAAAAGTGAAATTCATATATATGACACTCGTACCAAGACAGACGTACAAATCAAAAGACATAACTCTAAGGCAGCAGGTAAGAGTGCCTATGAAATGGGAGCCAGGCTATATAATAAGCTTCCAGCTCATCTAAAGATATTGACGGCGAATGAATTCAAAATTGGAATAAAATCTTATATATGTAATAAGGCCTTGTACAAACTTGATTGATAGTAAAAATATATGTATGAATGTACCTTTTGTATTGACTTTGCTAGAAACTTGTATCACAAACATATTGGCAATAAAATTTTTATTATTATCAACAAAATGAAGACTGCTGTGCAGGGATGTATTTCTCAGTTATTAATCAACTGGTACAGGTTCTAAACGAAGCAGAATTACTGAGTGATAACGTGGAGGAACTAGATGTTGGTGAAAAGTTTATTAATATTCTAAAGATTTATTAAATTTATGTTTACTTCACGCGTAAAACTAAAGGACCTCAAACTAGAAGAGCAAACAACGGTCGCGAGTATCAGTCTGAATAATTATTTAGTGTATGTTAATTACGACCTTCACTGGTCAGTTCCAGCGCTATCTAAAGATTTGTCTCATGGACATCGTTTGTAATATGCTTAAAATGCATTCAAAAGGATACCTGCAATATATTGTGAGAAATCGAAGCCCAAATAAAATATTACTAGGAGAAAATACAAGAAATAATTTAGATCAAAACATATAATAAATGCAACTATTGTTTTCTACAAAGTTCTGTGAGCAGAAATTCTCCTTAAAACCCCATAAAAAAAATAGAAACAGGAGTGTAGTAGCAAGAAGATGACGTTCATAAAGCACAAAAATTAATATGATAAATAATTAGTGCAACGTGAATACGATAATTGAAACAAAAAACTAAATATTTAATTGTAGGTTTTAACAATTAATGCCTCGAACCACAATGGTAGCGGTCTTCAACTGTGAAAAAAAGTGTAAATAAATTATAGTCTTGGTTTTTGTTTGTCAGCCCTTGTTTATTCTTTTTTTATTTTAATTTTGCGTGTTTAGAGGTTAGCGCAGAGCGCTTTAATAGTTAATGCTTAAAGACGATAGTTGATGCATGTAGCGTACACGAGGCCCGATACAGTAAAAACAATTAAAACAGAAACAAAAGTTACTGGTAAAAACAGACACTGTTAAGCCCTAGGTGAGATGTCCTCTGTCCCTCGTATTCACACCTTACTGACTGTATTGAGGAGAGACCATCACGTCAAGCCACTCCATGCCTCACTGCGAACTCATCACTTCCAGAGCGCTCTCGCAGCCACTAGTGGAACTACTTGTTTCCAACTTTTCCATTAATGCCTGATATACTACCTCAATCTGCCAACCTGAGATAACAAAGAAGAAATGATAATGAATATAACTTATGCAAGTAACTTACTCTTAAGCCACCCATATACTGATTATTCACTACCACTTTATTTATAACCGATTTTCAATATGAGAACATTCCTCATGATTATATAAATCAGCAGAAAAAATTCTGTGTCCACCATCAGTAATAATAGTAATAACAATAATTACATTGGCTCACTCAGGCAACTGCGTCACAACCAATGTGGAAACTGTCGCTTTCATCCAGTTCTGAGGTGATAGCACTCTTTCATGTTAATTTTACCGCTGCTTTGTAAATGATTTTATAAAATTAAATGCCCCAGAGCTGTCAGTCCTATGCAGGTACAAAATGTAATTATATTCTTTGCTTAACAATTTCGGATGGGACGCAGGATTTTATGGTTTTGAGGAGCGAGTTCCATAGCTTCACCTCATAATATATAATGCAAGATAATGATTGCTTGTTTTTCCTACAGTTGCAGTGACGAGTTCATTCTTTCACATATTAATTTATCGTTAACACAAGAAATTTGGCAAAATCTGCGAGTATAGTTTGTGTTACAAATATGATGTTATTCAGCGAAGTACTATTAGATGGGTAGTTTAGACATAAGAGTGACATATCAGTTTGGCGTTATGAACAGTAATTCCAAGCCAAACGGAATTGATCACTGCTCAGGTCAAACCTTAAACAATATCATATGTTTTAAGTAAAATGTTGCTGCTTCTAGCTGTGGAATCACCCATTCATTAAGTCAATATGGTGACCGCATAGGGAGTTCCACAGTGAGAAGAGAGGGAGGGGGAGGCTATAAGCTAAATAACGTCACTGTTTCAATCAAGTTGTAAATTTAAAATTTCAGAAGAGTCACGTGACGACGGAGGAGGGGAGATCTACAAAGTGGTGCTTGGCATAAAAGGAAGGGGAAGTAAAAAATCTATAAAATTTGTGTGACGTAATTCACGGTTGCTCCTTTTACGCTTTGTCAACGTCAAAGTCATCAGAGCTGGGAGAGGACGGGGAGTATAAAACGGGAAACAATTCGCATAAGACGTTTTGAAGGAACTATCCTAGGATTCGAATGAAGTTATTTCGGAATTCCATAGGAAATCTAAATGTTCGAGTAGAGATTTGAACTCGTATGCTCTCGAATGATGTGCCCAAATGTATCCCGCATCAGCCGATAGCTAGTAGAATAGCTAACAAAACATAAAACTGCTTGCTGAGTCCATGTTTCATTTCAAACGCTTATGAGTGAGGAGGTCGGCTTCACAGGGAAGTACGCTAGCGCTCCGAACCTGAAGAGTTTCTAATGCCTATGGTGGCTGGAACTTCTGCCAGCCCTGTGGAAGGTCTTCACGTCTAGCGAGGCCTAACTTCATGTATCTGCTGTAGGCTAGGACGCTCTATTGCTCGGATTCCACCTTAAAGTGTTTGCCCTGTAGCATGGGCGCAGGCATGGTGGGGCATGATTTGGCACTTGCCCCAACATGGATAAACGCCTCACGTATCCAAGCACAAAATATGTATATAACTTGCCAATTTTAATATTTACGAGGTGCAGCCAAAAAGTGCCTGGAATTTCATTGCAACTCTTTATTAACAGAAGATATGGTAAGTACACATTTACCTAACCTCCCTTAAAGAAGGCTTCTTCTGAATACACACACTTGCTCCACCGCTCCTGCCATTGCTGGAAACAACGATGAAAATCCTGTTATGGTAACCGTCACTTTGGTTTTGATGTATTCTGTGGTGGCTAAATGGTTACCATTGAAGACCATTTTCATCTTGGGAAAGAGCCAGAAGTCCGATGGCGTCCCGCCAAATGGCAAGGGGGATTGTCACGGCATCACGACTATGCTCCCTCCCACACATTTATTGTTGTGCAGACATGGCTTGCATAAAAGAATATTCCAGTCTTCAACCAGCCTTCCTACTAAACGGATTTAGTGCCATCGGATTTCCGGCTCTTTCCCAAGATGAAAATGGGCCTTAAAAGGTAACCGTTTTGCCGCCGAAGAAGACATCAAACTAAAGCGACGGCTGTACTTCAGAAGATACGAAAACAGGATTTTCATCGTTGTTTCCAGCATTGGCAGTTACGATGGAGGAAATGTGTGTGTCCAGAAGGAGTCTTCTTTGAAGGAGATTAAGGTAAATGTGTACTTATCTTTGTTAATAAAGAGTTAAAATGAAATTCCGGTAACTTTCTTACTTCCCCTCGTAATTTGGTTTCTGAAATACACAGCTTGTGATGTTGCACCATAAAATATCGTTATATCTAGATCTGATAGAATGATAATATGGTTAACTGATTCAGACGTTAATTTAATACGACCTCACCTTAAAAAATGGAAACTTTTAGAAACTGTTGGTCACAAACACTAATTTATGACTTTTCCAAGGATACTACAGAATTAAATAGTAGAAATACACATGGCTGGCGGAGTATGTTCCTCTGTTATGTGTCCCAAGAAATATGTACATTTTATTTATTTTAAGTTTTTTTTTTTTTTCAACTGACTATTGTGAAAGTACTTTTAGAGTCGTTCATGGTGAGACCTATAATATGCTACAAAGACACGCACAAATGTGTCACTCCTATGTCATCTCAATGGCACAAATCAAGAGCCTCTACTGCAAAAAAAAAAAAAAAAAAATTCATTGAAAATATAATTGTCGATATAGGGCTAATTTCGGTCTTCCAGAAAGAAAGAGAACGTAACAAGAAATTCGTAGAATAAATAATTTCCACTTTGTGGTAAACACGACTTACCATTGAAAGGATGAACAACATTATGGTGCTCTTCAAGGCTTTATTAAATACAAAATTGAAGATGGTGACCAAATTTTGAAGGATCGCACAAGTATCTTGGCGGGCGGAAGCACAAAATAACAGGGAAAGAACATATTCATAATTATTATATTATTAACAAATGGCAAATGAAGGTGAAAGTAGAAATTTTAGGTTTTATAGAATTGACTGGCTGCCCAAAACAAGGCGTTAGAGAAGGGTACTGTAGGTGTTCCATTTTGGCAAGATAGGATTGTTGTCCTCAACAAAATAATAAAAGAAACTAAACTAAACTAGATTAGAACAACATAATCAAATAGTAATGATACGAAGCACGATTTCCACAATAAAAGAAATTGTAAAATTCTTTCCGGAATCACCCCTTCCATAAATGCGAAGCCCCTCGCTATCAAAAAGACGATTGCGTCTCATCATTATAAGAGAATTATAGAAAAATCATTACGGCATTCGTAAAAAAATATAAAAAAGACGAAAGCAATGCAACCAGGAAAGTAATTTTCAACCGTCAAAAATTTCAAATTAAACATATCAAAGTATTCTGTACTTCTGAAATCAATAATAAATGCTTTACAATCTGTAAGTACGGTCTTGCTTCATTATGGAAACCATGCAAACAGAATAGCAGGCATTTTTAGAGAACGTCGTTTATGTGCCTTTGTCGAAAGCCACAGTCTTGAAGCTGAGGCCGAATAAATCTACAAGAATGCCCAGGATCAAATCCTGCAGCCCAGACTCCTGGCGACGTAGGGATGTCTCCGGAATTTGTAGATTTTCTGAGACCTTATACGCGTACTTACTTATTACGGTGCACCTTAACTTAATGTTCGATATGAAGTATAAATATTTTTTGGAAACAAAAGTTTTTGTAGTTACTGCAATTACCAAGTGTTCTAAGTAGATAGATAGCTTTCGTATAATTTGTGGAAAGAACATAAAAGGTGTAGAAATCTGAACCAAAGGAAATAAAACCAGCTGCAATAGTTAAAAAAAAAAAAAAAAAATTTAACCATGGCGTCAAATAGTCGCTAGTGATATCACATTTAAATGTACTATACAAACACCATCATCACCTTGTGCAGGGTAAGAACTTGATTGCAATCAACAATGACTGAAAACAGGCTTGTCGGCGTTGCATGATTAATGTGCCTAGGAAGAGGGTTCTGGAAGCAAAAATAAAATACGACAAAGACATTTTGTGAAGGCTTAACCAGAATCCTCGCAGACTACTTCTTGTATAAGTTAACCGAATGTTTCATACTTTTTTCAAGTAAAACCTTTTGTAAGCAGTATTATTATTAATTTTTCTTGCTTTCGTCTCACCTCTGTTGTCAATGCAGCTCCTTTATTGTAACAATTCCTGATTCTGTTGTGAGGTACAGTACCGCAATTAGGCTCTGTGGGCCCCTCGGCTATACATATGGTGCGGGCCCCCCTGTCGGAAGTGGCCCTGGCTGTCTCCGACTAACAATGCTTCAATTAGAAATTCGGCCCAAAAAATTTATGGGCCACTTTTTTTTGGGAGTTGTGGCGCAGGTCCCCTCTGTGTGGTGCGGGCCCCTAGGCTACAGCCTAGGTAGTGTAACACAATTTCTGTATAATTGCTTTATTTTATCTTCTGTCCTGCTCACGGTAAGACTGCAACACACTACTTGAGATATATGTGCTTACACTATGTTCAGAGCTTTCCTCTACTGCTTATTACTTTTAATTAAAGGTTCGTTTGCCGTGCGGTCGCCAGTCGGTAAGCTTTGCTAATTGGTTCAGCTACTTTAATTACAGTCACAGAAGATAAGTAAAACTACTGAGAAATACACACACACGTGCTAGTTTTCACAGATTTATTCTTCTGAAAATACATAGGCCAACAGCAAGCCACCAGACAATAAAACTAATCTCCTTCATCACCGAAAAGTTGCAGATTCAAGTGCAGTTAAAGCTGAATGAACAGTGAGTACAAGTCTCGCAATTACTTAACAAACAATCGCCGTGGTGCAACTCTGTAGCAGATTACTAAACACAGTTTATATTCACTCACGTCTCGCTGAACGACTTTCACAGTCCGACATATACCTCAGCTCACATCACACCGTGCCCTTTACTAAGGGACATACATTGAGCGGCAGTACAACACATACGCGGCACACACGCACGCGGCCCTAGCCGGTCAGCTCCCGCCGTTTGTTCCGTAGTCCACACTCGACAATCCCCGACTGTTCCACCGTGCGCTAGGCGATCGCCCATCGCCAAAGACATTATATATCTCTCCGATCACACTCTCAACTCAAAATATCCGTAACGTTCACGGTTATGTTATTCGCCCACCGTTGGAATGTGGCAAAAGTCGGCATTGGAAAAACACCGACTTTTGTCGTCACAAACCACTTTTGTTCACATATACATAGAAACATTTTGCAAAATACAAAATTAATGGTTTACCAAACATAAAGTTAAGTCTGGGTGGCTGCTTGCTTACCCTTAAACTAACACAATTAATATATATTAAGAACAACACACACAGACTGAAACAGCATGAAACAAATCCCAAACCTTTCAATGTCCATATGTCCTTGCTTAGATACATGACATTTAACCAAGAAATTACAAATTGAGTTACAATATATTTTGACAACAATTTTTTATTCTCCTTTTTTCTGATTTATGACACATGCACTGAATCGTGCCTTGATTACTTCGACAGTGCACGGACAGTGTGCCCTGCTCAGGTAGGTGCCTCATTCACTGACTGTTGTACACCAACACTGATCACTCCACACGCGGAAAGACGCAAACTGACGTTACGCTGCGCCCACATTTAAATCGTCTTAACACTTTAATGTAAGGAAAAGGTAAGTCACAATAACCAACTCCTTCGGCTGTGAGAAAAAAACGGTGATACCCTAACCAAAACAAACAGTGTGCGGGTCGCTAATCTGCACACAACCGCAAAAGACATTTGATATAACTGTACAATACCATAGCAAAATAATTGACAAAACAACCTGTAAACCTAAACCTATCATGACGCTAAGGAATTTATGCATGGATATTTCCATCATGCGCAGTGAGGCCACTGAAGACTGTACCTAATGTACCTAATTCTTTTTCTTTACGATATTCCTTCCTTCACCAAACAGCATTAAACCCCGCTTCTTCTCACGCTTCTTCCAAGTTTCTTCTCTTTTCCCTCTTTCTTCTTATTTACATTCTTTGCATCATCATATAACCGTAACTTCCTCCTGCTTCTCTTACAACTTTCTTCCCTTCTTACTCCTTTCTTCTTATTTACATTCTTTGCTTCATCATATAACCGTAACTTCTTCCTGCGCCTCTTCCACTCCTCCTTCATTCTTCTTCCTCCACTTGTTTCCACATATCTTCTCAGAAAATACCATTCTTCAGGCTTCACATAGTATCCTCTATTCTGCATAGTCTCTTTATTCCCATTAATTACCTTCTGTTTTATGGCTTTAAATGATGAATAGTACTCATCTACCATCATACCATGTTTCACTGCGAGGTTCCCTTCCGGCAAAGTTTCAGGCTTCACTGCTTCTGTCTCCTGAAATGTTTCTTTCACCTCAAGGACTGCTTCTCGCTGTCTTCCATCTTCTTCGACTGACATTATTTCTTCTTTTACTACAGTATCTTTCTTAACATTTTTGTCGTCAGTTACACAAGTCTCCTGCTCTAGTCGTGGTTCAACAGAATCTCGAAGACCTTCGATACTTTCCCAATTCTCATTTAATTTAGATTCAAGTGTAATCCTATATTCATTTAATTCGGATGCAAGTGATTCATTTAATCTGGATTCATGTGAAATACTATATTCATTTAATTTGGATTCAAGTGACTGATTGAAGTTCTTTACTTCCTGAAGGAAATTCCTATTTTCAGTTAACTGTGATTGGATGAACTGAAGTGCCATGATAACTTGTTCCTGGAACGTACGTGGCCTCTCCGACTCTCACCCATCATTCCTTTCCATACCCTCTCCTCGTGACATATCAACGTCTGACTCACTAGCCATTTCCCAAACACCGAGCAATATTAGACGATAATAATAAACTAATATTGAGTTTCAACCACAAGGAACAGGTACACACATCTACTTCCACGCCAAAACTTTTTTTTTTTTTTTGTAACAGTTTAACGTCCCTTTTTAACAACGTGGTCTTTAGAGACGGGAAAGGATGGGGGCAAGGAATGGGAAGGAATTCGGCCATGGCCTTTTGAAGGAAGCATCCCGGCATTCGCCTGGAGTGATTTGGGGAAACCATGGAAAACCCAAATCTGGATGCCCGGACGGGGATTCGAACCGCCGTCCTCCCGAATGCGAGGCCAGAACGCTATCCGTTACACCACCACGCTCGGTCCCACGCCAAAACAATTCACCAGCTCAAATGCGAATGCCCTGTTACCAAATAAGGCATACACCTTTGCATTAAAAACCTTTGATTCACTCAAAAGGCATCAAACTCAGAATTCACCAAAGCTTGATAACAGAAATCCTCTTACCAACCAACAAGAGATTACATAGAAGACACCTATCAATTCTACTTGACATATGCCTTCTTTGGAAATCAACAATAAAATCTACAAATAAATTCGGTAACAGAAACTGACATAACTTGACCAAAATCAGAATAAAATTATGCTTGCATGCATAAAACTTGCAATCCGCACAGTCAGTTGCTAATCTGAAGATTCATTACTACAAAAGAAATAATTACTACAGCGGAAATATGATTCCAATTAAAACAGTTTTTTTCTTATTATTTTAATGTCAGTTTGTGTCTTTCTTTAATTAAAAATTTGTTCGCACTTCCCTTTCGAAGAATCTCAGCTGCTGACCGCTCTGCCACAGCTGCGTGCCCGCGTCGTTCCGCTACCGCCGCGCTAAGAAGTACCGCGCCGCCCCGGTGTCGAGTTGTTGTTGTTGCTCGGATGATGCTTCACGTCAGACTGCCTCGCTCGGTTCCGCTCGTGAACGCTCGGGATCCGTCGTTTACTGCCTTGTCGTCAGCTCGCCGCTTCGAAGTAACCGCACCGTCGTTGTTGTCCTTCCGCACTACTCACTGCTTATTATTTCCAGCACGTTTTTATATTAATCACTGTCCGTAATTCACAGTTTTAATTGCACCACGTCCTGACAATCACCGACTGTTCCACCATGCGCTAGGCGATCGCCCTACGCCAAAGACATTATATATCTCTCCAATCACACTCTCAACTCAAAATATATCCGTAACGTTCACGGTTACGTTACAACCACCCGCACCGTAGTCCGGACTGCGATGCCGGGGTCGTTGTTTTCGCCTCCTGTTTCAGTCTGCTGTGTTCTGGTCAACTGTTTGTCTTCTCCCTTCTGGCCGAGACATTTCCTCATTTTGTGCTGTAATCGGTGTTACCATCACAAACCAATAATTACGTATAGATCAGCATACAGCAAGAAAAAATAATAATTTTAGAAACTGTTAATTATATAAAACAATCTGAACACTGAGCAATGAGTAGATATTGTGATAGTTACCTAAACAAGACTTTGAACTGATACACAAAGGTGATATTAAAATTATACTTCTCAACCAAACGCTTAAGACAAAATTGTCTTTGTGAGTTTCATTATTATTAATTTTCCGCAATTACTTCGTGAATTTAATTGATTTAGAAATATCGTCTCAGATGCGTTTTCTCTTCGGTTGTTGGCCCCTGGCCGATGTGATTGGGTTGAATTACTAGTTGGACAAGAATAGGAAAGCTACAGCGCTGCAGAATACCGCAGTGAAGGCTGTGGCACGCGTCCACCTGACTGGCACTGCAATTACTATTTTATTTTTTTGTCAGTTTGCACACTTCAAATTACCCACTCCCCTCACAGCTGTATATAAAGGACGCAATGTAAACTTCACACGTCACAGACGTCAAATAATGGCTTTACTTTGGCTTATATAGTTCAATGATTGATCATTTATTACATATTTCCTTCTCCAGTTCGAGTACAATATGAAAAAAAAGTTTAAGAACTCATCCTAAAAAACCTATCTTCCAAAAATTAATAGGTAAGTAAAGATTTTTTCAACAAAAAGGTTAATATTCCAGTGTTGTGACAGAGAAGTTGGAACTCTTAAGTGTCCGCTCTATCACAGATAAATTAAATGTTATATGAAGAGATACAGAATTATATGTGTAGCAAGCTCGGATCTATGTTGAAAGAGAATATAGGAAAAAACTCTAGACCACCACTTGTTCCGTCAAGGTTACTTCAAATGTTCAGGTATCATTAGCTACAAATACATTTTAGAAGGGAGAGGATTAATTTCGTTAACAGGTGTTAAGAGACTGTCGCTACTAGTTTCTTACACCATTACCATTCATGAGAAATAAAGTTCGTTTTGCCCACGAAGCAAAATTTTTCTGTCAATGTTGAACGGTACAAGTCACTATTGGAGATGCGTAGTGCTTCGGAAACTCATCTTCATGACAGGAGTGGAGGTTGTGACACAAACACAAGCTAAAGGTAAGTAGTGGTACATCATTTTAACGTAAAGATGTATTATAGATTATTTGGAGTACAAAATTCTTAGTTTTCAATTTGCTTTTCTATTACACTTTGAGGTCTCAGAAAGTGTTTTCCACTTGAAGGGGAGGAGACCTGGAACGTTTGGCTCTTGAACAAAATAGCGATCCTTCTGAGAACGGTTGGTAACCTTGTCGATGTTGATCACGTCCCTTTTCTCTGTTCCTTCATATTCCATACATTCAGTACAAAGATAGAGTAGTCCTATAATCTGTTTCAAGAATGGAAATTTCATATTCTGAATGTTCCAACTCTCCTTCATTCATTATAAAGGATTTTAATGGCCAGTGGTGACTTAATGAGATTAGCGGCCACTGAAGGAGCTTTTGTTTATCACACAGTGCGGCATGATCAGTCTTTTAGGTAATTAGATTGCACTTCCAAACTTGTACAGTGTGTTTTTTAGAACCTAAATTCTCATGTGGTCGTACGAAAGCCGAGGCAATTTTACTAAATGTATTAAGTCCATTTGAAATTTCTCAATTACATTCTGACTTACAACAAGCTAATTTCGTTTCAGTAATGACAGATGCCTCAAATCATAAGGATATTAAAATATTTCCTATACTGGTGAGGTATTTTCTTCCTGCTGAGGGAATTAGTGTTAAATTGTTATAACTTAATTCACTGCATGGAGAAACAGCGCAAACTATCTTTGCGTTTTTAATAGATTGTTTGGATGATATTAAGATAAAGGAGAAAGTAGTTGCTCTGTGTGCTGATAACACAAATTGTAATTTTGGTGGTGTGGCGAGAAAGGGTGCGAACAATGTCTTCACAAAGTTAAAAGATAACATAGGACACGATTTAGTAGGAGTAGGTTGTAATGCTCATATCATCCACAATACTATTCAGACAGCTGCCTGATGTTGCTCCCAATTTGATATAGAAGGAATTGTCTCTAAAACATATTCATATTTCTATTTGTACACAGTTAGGGTTGAAAGTCTTAAGAGTTCTGCGAATTTGTGGAACGGGAGTACAGACAGGTATTAGGATACAGTAAACAAGGTGGCTGGCCCTACTTCCTGCTGTCAAACGTCTTCTCCGTATGTTTTCACCCTTAAAATCCTATTTTGAATCACAAGATAAGTGTCCACATATCATAAAAACCTTCTTTGAGAACCATTTGTCAGAGGCTTGGCTCTATTTTATTCACAACCAGGTTACAACTTTAATTCAGCTATACAAAAAATAGAAGGTGGAACAGTGACAGTATTTGAAGTAATTCATGTACTTTGTGATTTTAAGTTCCAATTTGGCTTCAAAGGGGAACGACTGTTTTCTTAATCAGTTGTTAGGACCATTCTTGCAAATTTGGAAAAAGAGGGCCTACTTCGGAAGTGGCAAAATTTCGACAGTATGTTTATACTTTAGACCAAGTTGCTGTTCAGTATTTAGAACAATGGTCAGCGTCCCTTAAGCATTTGAAACAGTTTGGGTGGTAACACTGAATGAGATACCTAGATGGGAAGAGATACAAAACTCGTTAGATTTCGTTAAGAAATAAACCCATCTGTTGTAATTGATGAAACTGCATTGTACGACGAATACGTATATGTCAAACAATATGGTGACATCAGAATTACTAGCCGAGTGGAGGATGAATAAAACATCAGCTGACCAATGTTGACTACAAATTATTTCCCACTTCAATTCTCATAATGTACCTTATATTTAAATATGCTTAAAATATTGGAGTTGTTTTTCTTTTTGCCGGGAACTAATGCCCCCACTGAACGAGTGTTTTCCCACATGAATGCCTTATGGACAAGTGACAAAACTCAGCTATCCATAATACCTTGAAAGCGAGGCTCATCACTAAAGTTAATTTCGATTACTCCTGTACCAACTTTTATAAAATGTTGTGTTAGAAGAAGAACCTTCTGAAAAGGATTCACCTCATCTCAAAAGTATCAGCAATAAAAGCAATGGTCAAGAGATGTTGCCCTCAATAGTTTTAAAGGTAAGTTCTTTTGTATCTATCTGTTTTAGGCCTGGAGAAGTCTGTAAGTCAGTAGCAATCCATGTAGGTTCGGTAGTTACTATAATAATGTGATTTTATTTTATAAATATTTACCTTTCGCTGTAGCTCCGCAATTGGAATGCAATTATTGTTTCTAAGATATATGTTTGAAATCCACTGAATACTCTTTAGTAAACATCCGAATCATGTATAAAAACAGTGCACATTGTAAGGAAAGACAGTCCCTTACATTTTTTGTTTTAATTATTTCAGTTTTATTGTTTTATGTTTGTATATTTAAAGGTAAGAAATTTTTTTGTGTGTATTTATTTTCTTTCTGTAAAATCAAAGATACGTTAATAGTTACTATGCAAGAGCAAAGACGTTTGTGTTACAAGAATTTCTTTAGCGGAGACAGAAGAAGGGAGCGAAGTCCATAGGAAAAAAGGATGATTATAGCGGACGAATATTGCTTGGATAATTCTGATTATAAGTGGAATAAATTCTGAGAGTAACGGTTAGTTGGTGTTTAAATAAATGAGTGCAAATAATAACAGTAAAGATAATAATTTTACAACATTGCAAAGGGAGACGTTTTAGAATATGACACCTATTTATTACGCTAATATGCTATTACGGTGACGCATACTAATGTACTAACCATGACCGCCTGATCTTCCACAGTTGCACTGTTCGAGGTTGACGAATGTAACCTTAGTATGAACTTACTCTACCGTGCCGCACAGGGCCGCATTTAGGGCTCGTGGGCCCCTTGGCCAGTGGTCCGCAACCTTTTCCCACTCGCGGCACACCATAAGGGTATCCATAAATCTCGCGGCACACCCTTACCGGTCGGGCGGCAGTCTTTATGTTACCATTAAAGTAAATAATTGTACACATACCTTCAATTGACACTTGTGCCTACTTAACTGCACACAGGTGGCTGATACATGGAGAAATTTCTTCATCGATGAATTTAAATCTTTCCCTCTTGGATTTTTTAAACTCAGTCAACGTCGAGAAGCCCAATTCACATAATTCTCAAATCCTTTAATCTTATCCATACTAATGAGAATATTTTCGTTCCCACGTCGCATTTTGATGTTCAGCTCAATTAGTGTACGAAAATGTAGGAAAGATATGCCAACTTACATACCCATTCACCATTTGCGAATCAGTCAGCGTACTTACGTCTTTCAACAGCCAAAAATGCCTGGACCTCTTCTCTAAGTTCAAATAGTAGCGTTAACACCTTTCCTCGTGACAGCCAGCGTACTTCTGTATGTAGCAGGAATGTATTCTGTTCTGAACCCATTTCCTGACATAAAACTGAAAAAGTCGCGAATTTAGCGGCCGCGATTTTATGAAGTTCAGGACTTTTACTACTTCGTCCAGGACATCATTCAGAGAAGGTGGCAGAGACAGCAACAATGGCTTCGCGGTGAATGAGACAATGATCACATAGTACATTGGGATTTACTTAAAGTACTTTAGCGCAAATCCTTTCACTGGGCCTGTCTTATTAGTCGCCTCCGTCTGTACAAACACTAACGCAATCCTTCCCTGTTAATTCATTAAGGAGGAAATATTCATCAGTCAAAAGAAATATTTCTTCACCGGTAGTTTGCTCTGGAAGTTCTTTGCAAAAGTTACTTACAATTATATCTCCATCGAAGCATGTAGAAGTTGTGCGTGGCGGCTAATATCTGCGGACTTGTCGATCTGAAGTGAGAACTCCTGACTGTTGTTGATTTTCTCCTTCGTATCGTCTTCAAATTCACGAGACATATAGATAACTTGGCGATTGATTGTGTCATCAGAAAGATGTTTTTTTTAAAAAATTCACTAGCAGATTCTAAGCTCAGAACTATTCTCACCATCTCTTTACAAACAGATTTTAACAGCGTTTCACCTATTGTATGTGGTTTTCTTGGTCTTTACGATAAGTTCGGCTGCCTTATAACTAACTAGCTTCCTGTACTTCTTCAGAACACGTACTGTAGCGGTTCATGAACTTGTTCTATGTTTTTTTACGTATTTTCACAACAACTGACGAATATAATTGACATCTCTACTTGACAGGGAAGAATGTTTTCTTGACAAATGTCGTTTCAATTTACTGGGAACCATAGCAGCGTTTCACAACAATCGATACACTCGGGAATTGAAGACGTTAATTTCACGACACCAAAACAAAACAAAAAACAAAAACATAGGATTAGGAATTATCACTATCTTTCCGCTGCATCAACTTTTTATTTATTTATTTCTGGCTCATCGCTTTCACTAGTTGCATTCATAGACGGAACACTCCGTTAATGGAATTTGTCCATACTTAAGAATAAAATAGTCTGCTAATTGTAACAGATAATAACAAGACCAAATTACAAACACAGTTTTCGGACCACTTCAGAGCACAGCTATGATGGAACTGGAGTAATTGTAAGAAGCTGGATTTATATACTTCAAAGAAGTCCCATATACCGAGCCGATTCTTTTTTACAGCGATGTCGGAGCAACGGTTAAAAAAAATAACAATAAAAAAATATTTTTGAAGTACCGACAACGTAATAAAAATACAAGGCTTGGAAAGTCCTGCTAATCCAAGCTGTTTAGACTGAGTAAAAAGCACATATACAGTACATACGGTAAATATAACAGAATCTCAAAAAAAAATAAAAGAGTAAACAAAACTAACAGCAACTGTGAGTAAATAAACAACACTTAATTTCTTAGAATACGATAATACGTAACAATTTGCGGCACATGAAACTAAAATATAAATATTTTAAAAAATTACAAATTAATTCCTTATAATGGGTAAAATTTCGCGGCACACCTTGCAACTTCTCGCGGCACACCGGTTGCAGACCACTGCCCTAGGCTACACATATGGTACGCCCCCCCCCCCCCCCCCTCCAGTCGGCAGTGGGCCTGGGCGACCCCTCTGGTCGGTAAACGAAGGGGGATTTTCATGCTAAAGTTCGAAAAATTC